>JANRGW010036401.1:0-106842 GCA_024733675.1 Psilopsiagon aymara | reverse complement strand
GCAGATACCACATTCTCCACAACCGAGCACATTTTCCACCAAACTCAACATTCCCCTAGCAGAAAACAGCGTTCCCCACGGCCAGGTACCAAACAATCCCTGGAATCAGTCCAAATTTCAAGAGTCTCAACTTCCTCTGGAATTTTGAAGCCCTCAAATTTCTTGTGATTCTTGCCTTGGTTTAGGCATCACTTCATCTACAGCTAATGAATGTACAAAATTAAAATTTCATTAGATTTTGTCTGACCATTTCCAATTCCTAAAAATCACAAATGGAGCAAAATTGAAATGGAAAATGAATGTCCCTTCTTTCGGGAGAGCCCACTGCAATGGCCTAAATCCAAAAGCCACTAAGCTAAATGGGAGTCTTTGGATTAGGTTCTTAACAAGTTTCAGATGCTCAGTCATTTCCATCAGTTATTTGCAGAGATGCGAATGAACTTCAAAGGGTCTGATGTAGAACTGAACTTCCAAGACTTCAGATCTGAGCATCCTGGGACTTGTAGGTATGTTTCCAATCATCTGCAGATGCAGCCTGCAATGAAATGAAACAGATCCCTAAAGGTTCTGTATTTTGCAGACAGAAAGGTCAAAAGAAAGTGTTTTGTTTGCAGGAGATGGTCAGTGCATTCTCCCAGTGATTCTTATCAAACCCTCACACAAGCAAGTGAACCACAAAGACAGGAGCCAAACTACTGGTGTTTAATGGCTCATTCTCCAACACCTACTGGCTTATAAACATACACTGTGTTCTCATTCAGTGGTAATTTACTTTAACAATAAACTTATTGTGACTTGTATTTCCACTTCAAAGAGTTTTTATGTGGCAAATGGGAGGGACATAAGTGGGAGTTTTCCTCTGGTGAATAAAACAAAGATACAGTAAGGTGAAGAAAAAAGCTCAGTGATTATCCTCCATAGGGTGCAAGGCTATAAAATAGCAGTGCCTCAAATTATTTGCAGACATGTCCACATTTGAAAAACATAACATTTTTTGAGAGGATAACACACCTGTGCCATGGGTAATTGCCCCCACTTGCAAATTAGAACTGCCCAACAGATGCTTATTCCACCACACACATGCAGCAAAAGTAGTACGAAAGGCTTTGCCTCTTTGCAGAAGTGGAAAACTATTACACTCACCATAAACGTACAAATCAGCTTTGCCTGTACTTCATTCTACAGTGCCTGCTTCAGCACAGAGAGCTTATCCTTGATAGGATAAGCACAGATGTGAGCCAGCCCAGAGGCTGCTTGGGAGGTAGGCAAGACTCAAAGACAAGTAAGCCTGCATCTATGGTAGCATGTCAACAGCCAGAGATATGCAGGGACAGCAACCCTGAGTTGGACAGGGAAGAGGCAGGCAGGTGGAAGAGGGCGCTGGGGTACCTGCGAGACCCCATCAAGCCCCGGCACGGAGCTCTGGCTGCAAAGTTGCTACAGCGATTGCTGAGGGAGGGCCAATCCACCCCATCTGAACAATTTGGACCCAGCAGCCTCAGCTAAAGACAAGGTGGCGCTTGGGCAATTCTGAAACAGTGTCTGAAACGGGTTTCCAGCAGGGTTTACAACCCCATCCCAGCCTGCCTGGGCTAGCCCCGACACAGCCCTGCAAGACTGCAACACACTGAGGGATGGACCCCTACAGGTCTCCAGGGCCTCACTCCCATTGATTAGGCAAAAAAAAAACCAACAGAAAACCAACATGTATGTCTGTGTGGAGCTGGCTCTATCATCTCCTCTTTCTGTTCTTCTGTCCTTAGTGAAAACACTTTCCTTTCTCCTCCTAAGCAGTCCCAGATTCCTTCCATGGCACAACTCGATTCAACCCAACCACTCACAGAGTACACATCCCCAGCGTTATCAAAGATTCTACTCTAGAACAGCAACCCAATAGAAGAGCTGTTTGCAGGGTGTTGGAAGAGACAAGGTCAGCCTTATTTCCACCCTATATGTCACAGCTCCCTGGAAAAGCACTGGCTAAACCAGTTTTTCTTTACAAAGATCAATGCCATTTTCTTCAAACCAAAATGTTTAGGGAAACATGTCAATTACAATAAAACTGTAATGGGGAAAATAGTCCAACCATTCCATTGCAATCATATCATAAAGTTAATGCTACAGGAAATATTTACATTGACCCTTTGCAGCTAATATGACTATTACATTTAACATTAAATCTAATAGGACAATTTCTAGGGAAATAATCAACGTTTCCCCTAAGATGCTGAGATTTTCATTTTTCAGTTCAATTACAAATGAACTTCAATTTTTAAACACTTATACTTCCTGCCAGCCAGGAACTTTGACTCCTCATCACCAACAGTCAAAGGTCAGAGTAGTTCACTGGAATTGCTGGTAGACCTCCAACCTCTTGCTCCTGTGAGAATGACTGGGAGGTAGTCTACCAAACAGGTTATCACAGGGCAAAGCTGATTGCTTCAGCACAGAGCAGACATGCTCAGCAGACCACAAGTGAAGAGTCAGAGACAGCATTAAGGGCCATAGCCTGCTCCTAGCACACCTCTCAGTCTGTCAAATGGCTTCTCATCATGTGTAGGCAATTGGAGACTTGTGTTTGACCCCAGCAATTTTTACCTGTTTTGTTCCAGTTCTACAGTCTGTCCCTGAATATATTCCTGTTCTCTTCTACCTGTTGAACAGCTGGTGATCTTCGTTCTGCATGTGTCACATACATTCATGTATGTTATTAAAACCAAATCCCATTTAGCCAAGTGTACTGGGAGACACATCACTGAAAGCACCATAGTAAGCCACAGACTAAGCAGCAGGAGCCAGGAGTGTGGTGGCACCTAGAGAAATGCCATCTCTGAAGTGTGTTAGATCTGCCATATATGACATGTTTAATTTGCTATTCATTTCTTGTGCTTGCTCTGCAGCTAAACTGCCTACTTGCAAGCTTGAGCTCTTGAGGTAAGAAGCTTCTTGATAAGCCCCACAGCTATTCAAACATGTCATTAGAGAAGTCTGCCCAAAAGGCTGTTCTAACATAATCTATGCCATCTTTCTTAAGCATAGCATTATTTAAACATATCTTTCTACGTATATGAAGTATATATATCTACAGATACTTCTATAAAGAGTATGTCTGTGTAGATAACCACTGTCATGATTTAGTTCAGCAAAATGCTTCTGGGATTTTGTAGCTGTTTCCAGCCCTAATGGTGGACACACACATAAACGTGTTTGATCAGAGGTACTAAAAATATGTTTAGAGCAAATGCATGAAGAGTAGTCACTGAAGTCAGCCACGGTCTTTCCTAAGAGCCCATCACACTTTCTTCCTCTTCCTTACCTTCTAGTTGACTTCAAGCAATTAATTTTCTGAAATGCCAAGTGCATTTTCCTCCATCACTCAATTTTTACTTGCCCTTGTTTAAACCACATGCGGGTAAGCTGTCCCAGTTACTGGAGGGGTAGGGAGAGTACTTCAAGCAGAAGCCCAGTGGACATGAAAACCAGAGACCAAGAGGCATTTTGAGGGGCTTCTCCTCTAAAGTCTATAATTCTTAAGACTCCATTCTGGTGGGCCTGAATTTAAGTTTAACAATATCTGGGCTTGAAAATATTGATATTACCAACTGAGAATGGTTTTGAACATTATCATGTAAAATATACAGCTCTGCCTTATAACCATAATTTTTGTACACTGCATGCAGTACCCATCATAAAAAATTTCAATTGGATTAGGAAATCCAAGACTCAAAGTAGGCTGAATAAAAGATGCAATTAATTTCCTGGTCTTTGCAGGGTAATTTGAGCAACTTCTTTTTTCCTGTTTCACTAGAAGACTGTGACTGTGCTGAGACCCCACAAATCTAGTGCCCTAAAGAAGATTTCTGGACAAACCACATACATACAGTGGTTTGGGGAATCCCAAGTCTGCTTTGGCCATACTGAAGGATGACAACTCCCTTTCAGATTTTTCCAAAACATACTTTATTTGACTGTAGTGACATTTTGCCCAGGAGAGGTATGAAAACCATGCCTTTTGGTTTACTTGTTTTACTACACAGACTTCTGTGCTACCTTAGACACTTTCGAAAACAAGAAGCCATCCACAAGCAATAAGGATGCTGATAAAGGCATCACTACTGCTTGTGGGTGCAAGTAGGATGCCAATCAAGACAATGCCTGCAATGGCCTACACCAACCATGAAATATTGCACATTATTTTCCTTCCTATTTACACTTCCTACTAATCATGACAATCTACAAGGAAGTGAGGCTTAACACCTAAATGTTATTATCCCAAATTTTACGTTTTCTTTGAAAGGTAGAAATAATAAATTGAAAGCCTCGAAAACAACTGGGTCTTGAACTAATTCTCCATCTCTAAACACACATATAGGCCATTTTCTCCATTTGCAATGACAGGAGAACTTAACTTAACTTAGAGTCACCATTGCAATCAAGATTTCCCTAAAAAACATCCCTAGTCTTTTGCTGCTGAGAACACACACTGTTTGTGGCATAAACAGGTTAACAGTGCTACACAGCTGACCCACAGTCTGTCCCGCACAATTTCCATGGTTTCTACTCCTCCTTGCTGGTCTCATAAGCTGAGATACCAGCACTATGAGTGCTGCAGTGAGTATCCTCTCTTGTGTCCATTCCCTCTTCAAGAGGTTGGCAAATTAGACATTACTGCATATTTAACGTGCTGGAGTCACATAGCCCATGGTTTACCTTCTAACGTCATGCCAAACACATCACAGGAACTGGCACTATAAGCAGCAGAGGCAGAGCAGCTCCTAACCAAAATGGCTCCCTCTCAAACAAGGGTGCTGATCCAGGGAACAGGTAGCCTGTTTTGTTCCAAATTACTGTACTCCTCAGGGACTAAATACCTCCCTGCCTCAACTCAAGCCTCTGCACCTTTGCCTGACTGCTCTGTTAGCTGAATACAGCCTGCACTTCCTACCTAGTTGCTGCCAGTCTGCTCTCCCTGCCAGCATACAGCCACTCACTTCCCCCTGCCAGGACCCCCTGGCACTTGTGACTGCAGCCATGAAGGGCAATGGCAGGAATTGAAGGCAGTGAGTTACCACAGGCAGCAGAAGAACCTTAGGGTATAGCTCAGATGGTGACACGGCTTCACCCAGTACTTATTTGGTGCACTGCACCTGGGCTTCTTCTTGTTCTCACTTGACCCATAAAATAATGCTCATCTTTAATTTTCCCTAAGAAAAGTGCATTCCACTGTCTGAATAATATGGGGCAAATGCTTATGCATACCTCTTCTGGTAGCTCACCCTAGCCTGACATGGCTATTCACTCCACACTTCTGTTGTTTCTGGTCCTCTGGCTTTGAACTTATGGTTGTTCCTGTGCCATTGGGACTGGTAGGCTTGAGCAGAGAAGTAGCAAGGGGTTTCTAATCTGGCAAATGAAAAAGGGAAGACTTAAAGGAGATGCTACCAATACTTCTACCAGTCTTCTGGACTGAAGATGGCAGAGTATGCAGTCAAGGTTCTTTGGTTACCACAGGCAGCTCCAATCCAGTGGGCACAGCCTTTCACAACAAAAAACGGGTAATGGCTTTATTTAGATTACCCTGCTGCTGCTGCCTGTGCTTCCATTTGCTGCCACTGTGTTAAGTATGCCAAGAAGCTAATGAGCTCCTGTAGCTAATGCGGCTCTGTAAGCTGCAGCTTAGAAACACCCTGTGGCATACGTATGCCTCAGTTTCTCTGTAAATATACCCTATCATCTGTAACAGTTCTTTCCTAAACTATACTCGCAACTGAAAGTTGCTGAGATAACAGGAAATGGGGTGTGTAGGAGTACAGCAGTGGCATGTTCTACAGCTGACCCAGGAACTCCAGAGTAAAGGTATGAACCACCAGTGACTGATGAAATTAGCTTAATCATTAGGTCTGAATGTATAAATGCTGTAGTAATAGAACAATCCCAGTTTCCAATGTATCTTCCACTTCCACAGAAAGATTTATCTAGCATTAATGCCAGTGATACAAGAAACAGGTGTTCTTTCTGGAAAAGGTCCAGCAGCAAAGGCAAACTGTCTCTGCCGTTTAAAAAGACATACTGTCTGTAGGAGGAGAGAGGAGAACTTGTACAATTAGGTGAACATTTATTTGCTGCATCTTTAATCTCTGGTACACTGTATCAGAAGACACCCCAGCCTAATTGGGTCTCAGTGTGAAGCACGTAGCCTCCTAGTTAATGAGTTACTTAATAGCTCATAAAGTGTCCTCTAGGCTCCCCTCAAGCTATAACCATTCCCAGGCAGCAAACCAATCACTTATCACACTTACAGTTTTAATATCAAAAGTCAGAAAGCAGAAGAAAGACTAAATAAATGTATTCTTCATACTTTTTGTTGATGGGTAGGGGTAAAGATGGGCATTCTGTTTGCATGTTAGGGGACAGGCTCTTCTAGACCTCTTTTTCCTTTGGTCATTAAAATGCAGAGAGACAACAAAGCTATGTAATCATCCTGTAACACTTCAACACAAGTTTTACACCAGGATCTTCTACTGAGTTAAACCAAGACCAAAGATTTTCCTGCATGTTAGGCACAGTCATTCACAGCTCACACACACTGCAGTAGGAGGCGAGCACAGCAGAAGCTAAGCTTGGCTTCCTCTGGATCAAAGGGCACAATCCTTTTGCACCACAATGCCAGCTAAAGTGTCAAGATGGACTTTGAAATATGCAAGAAAACGTGATAGTTTTCAAATTAACTTTTATGTTACATCCCACTCAGCTGGTGTAGAGTACATTAATGCTACCACAGAGTGTGTCAGAGCATACTCCATAGAGGACATTTAATGTTAACATCTTACACTTACAGGGTCACTGGCAATAACAAGTGGTTATCTAAGTGACTGATGACCCAAGCCTCAGGCACAAAGGTTGATACTTCTTTTGTATTTGTGGTTATTTCCTAGTAATAATGCACGTGTTTCTTTCCTCATACATAAAGCCTAAAAAATCTAATAACATGACAGTATTCAATCAATAGTAGAATATACAGAATCTAGTGCAGTTATGAATTATTAAAAAAAAAATGAATTAGTAAGAATTTGAAACTATCTAGCATGTACTCTTAGGGATTTATCATTTCATCCTAAAGGGCTTTATTACAGGAGAGATTTGGCCCAAATGAGTATTAGTGACTTGTGGATGTGCAATGTATGCCTTAGCTAGTATACCAAAATCATGAATGAAATCTTGGCAGGAAATATAGTGCACGTATTGGAAGAAGGTTTTCCACACAATTGTGATTTCAACAGTTATATTAGATTTATAAAATACTTTAAAAGGCAACATTTCTTCATGGTGCACCCTTGTTATTTTCCATAGATCCAGCACTGCATGCAAAGCATACTTTACAAATTAAGCATGCTCTTGAGCCAGCAGCTTATAAGTAAATGTATGTTCTCTAACATAGACACTATACCTGTGCTTGCAGGCACACAGTTTGCACTATTTGATGTTCCTTAACTTTCTGAAGATCTAAGGCTGCTTAAACAAGAGAATTAAATACCTTTTTCAGTAATAAACCCTCCTTCCCCCCAGCTTTCTGGAGAATTTTGTTGACTTTTTTTGATTTTTCTTGCTGCCAAGCCATGAAACTCACATAGTTAAGGCAGTATTAAGATGACTTTTGTCATTTTTGTTTCCACAAGAGGCAGATTCATTGACCCAGGAGCTTCCAAGGCAGTATCACTTCACCCAGGTTAGCATGCATGGCTGTGCTGCTCACTGCAGAGGCCTCCAGGGCTGGCATTTCAGCATGCTGGCAGCAATGACATCATCCCCCAGCTCACAAGAACCTTGTAAGCTTGGTTTGGGCCGAGCAGATCTGGACAAGTGCCAGTGTGCAGACACAAGAGCAAGGGAGAACACTGTTCCACCATGGGCTCATGGAAGCACAGTGCCCTGCGTCCTTGCAAATGTGGCCCTGGAGCCTGAGTACACCCTGTTGGAGAAGCACATGCCCCTGGTACAGCTCTCCAGAGTTGCTTTTTTGCTCCTTCTGCTTAGGACTGTTTTAGCACTTGCACTTTTTAAGTTCCTTTTACCCTTACAGCAACAAGAATAAGCTGGAAGCAACTGGTTACTCACTAACCTCTGATCCCACACCTATAACTGCCTGTGCTTTGTACTCACGCCAACCCAGGCCAAGCTGTGGCTGTGCAGGCCCATGGAAGGCCCTGCTCCCAGTCCTGCACTGCTGCAGAGTGGAAGGGGTACCTGAGCTGCAGGTCTGCAGAACCTTACCATGCAGGGTGGCATTTGCCAAGGAAATAAGCAGGTTGGCTTTAAAAGCATACTATTTGATTATTCTGTTCTAAAAGCATCATGATACATTTAACCAAGTTGACAGAACAGGAAGAAAACAAGAAAACAAACTCAAGGCAAACTGCATTTGATCTGGAAATTATTAATATTTGAGACAATAAAGACAACCTCACTGAATACTATTTGCATAGATTCCCTCCTCAGAGCCAAACCACACTTTAAAGGACTTCATCTTGAAAGAGCACTGGCGAATTGAAACAGAACTACTACCATGGCTAGAGGGCTGTGGTGCCAAAAGATGTCAGATTGAACACGAAACAGAATTTTCATTCTTTTGTGTACTCCATAAATATTAACAACTTGACACCCCATAATGAAAGCAAAATGCACTTAAGCACGGGCAGAAAAACCAAACTAGCCAACTATTCTTCTTTTAGGATTACAATTGAAAATTAGTTGTAGAGGTCAGAGTTTTCCAGCATAACTGTAGGTTGGGATTAACTCTATGGACATTGCGAGTGCACAGGAGGAGAATTTGGCCTTGCGTGGTGCATGAGGATTGCAAACACCATGAAACAGGCCCCCCATCCTTCCAGCGCTTTCCTGGATGGAAGCAGCTGCCCTATCCTTAAGTCAGCCAACTGGCCTCAGCCCACTCTTAAGGCCACAAGCAGAGACAAGAGGTACAGCATGGGGCTATGGCAGTTAGCTGGCCTGCTGAGCACCGCTCCTGAAGGAACCTCACACCTGCTGTGGTCCAGAGGCACAGCATTACCCCCTCACATCCATGTGATGGACTGACAGAGTCTGCAAGTCACACAGCAAAGGAGAAAATTCAGTTGCCGGGTAAGAAGATGCAGGGAGAGCACAGCAGCCAGGATTTGCTGCAATGTATTGCTTTGATTCATATCAGTTGAGCATTTGCCTACCAGTTCTCACTTTACTCATTTATTTGATAGAAGGCTCTGAAGTCTACAGGAAAAAAAACCAACCCAAAGCCCCAAAATCTCATAATTTAAATCATAAAAGATTTTTGTCTTGGTGCCGATGCCCATCAAAAATGGTTCTAGGCAAGAATTTCCACCAAGACTTACAACAAAAAAGAAGTACTAACCAGGGGGTTGAGAGTATGTAAACTCCACAGGGGGGCATTTGGTTTGGCTCCACAAAATACTTCTATATACGCTTTGGAGAGAGCCAAAGAGGGCAGGAAATTGTTCGTGTGTGCACAAAGTAGTAAATGGTGAGGTATTTTTTCCAATTATTCCCCCCCCACCCCAGACCAGCAAAGCCTTTTGCACACATTATCAGGAAAGAAACATATTTACAAATACTTAGGTTATTGCATAGCAGAGTGAAAGCCAGCTCTAGCACTGAGAAGTGCACAAGTCCCAGAAATACAGCTTTGTAGTACCTTGCTGCTCCCCTTACAAATAAAATTAAAAAGCAGAACATTGCTACCATCACATTTACAGTGCCTTCACATATTTTCTTCCACCAGTTTTAGAGCCAGCTTCAGGAACCAGAGAACTAAAGGGGCAATGGTGCATCAGGCAATTAAAGTGTTCCTAAGCACAAATGTCTCAACTTTTGACTCCTTCAGGTTTTGCAAGTCTCCTAAGTGCCTTCTATATACCTGCTCTTTGCTTACCACAGTTTCATTTGCTGTGTCTGAGACAAGAGCAAACTAACCTCACTGAGGGCCCTGGGCACCAAGATGAATAATAGCTTCCCACAGTGAAAGCTCCTATTTGACAGTGAGGGTATACACACTGCTTTGCTTGCAAGCTTGTGTTGCAGGGAATCAGGGCCTACCTGAGCTCAAAGTTGTTAATGCTTCCACATCCTCCTCCAGCACAGGAGGAAAGCACTGTGGAGTCTGTCCTACCATCTCGTACTGAGACACACTGTATTTTCATACTCTGGTAAATTCAAACTGCGGGTGTACCCCCTTCAAGGAAGGTTCAGAGCTCTTCAATGCTCTAATCTCTAAATTGTTTAGGCAATTTCATTCACCCTTTCTACTCCCCTGGCAGCTGCTTTAGGAGGACATGCAGAAGCAGCTGCTGTAGGAGCATACAGGTGACCCCTGGCAGAAGTAACTCACACCAATGCTTATGGAAGAGGCACACAAGCCATCTCTTGCACCATCACCTTTTTTAAAGGGGCCACAACAATGCTTTGTGCTCTCCTAGTTGCTATACAACACAATTCCAACGTTTGACCAGTTCCAGAAAGTGCTTCACTAGGCCAACCTACATTTTAGACCCAAAAACTCTCCAACAACAACAATGAGACAGAAAAAGAGCTGTAGAGGTACTTTACTGCCCAGCCAGAAACACGTTCAGGTTAGAAGCTTCTACCTTAACCCCAGCAGCCTACCCAACAGATGTTATTACATTTCCTGGGGCTCAGGATGACTTGATCCAACTTAAACGTAAAAGTACATGAGAACAATATCAACACATTTATATAAGCGACAAATGTGTGTTTTAAATTAGCTTGTTCCACAAGCGTGGGCGATTGAACTGCCCCATCTGGACACGGCGAAGGCAGCAGCGGCCAGGTGCATGCATAGGAGAGGGGAATGATGAAGCAAGGAGGTAAACACAGGAATAAGTAGCTGAGTGCAACGAGAGGAAAAAGGAGGGAGGAGAAAAGAGGACAGGGTCTTTTAGAGCAGCTCAGCAGCAGATAAGGCTGACCTGTATCACTGTTGCTGAAGCTAGTGTGAAGCAGAAGGGTAGTTCCAGGGATTCTGCAATCCCACCACCACCAAGCTTCACTTCTCAGGGGCTTTCTGCAAGCTGCTGAGC
The DNA here is from genome assembly GCA_024733675.1 of Psilopsiagon aymara. Classification (NCBI taxonomy): domain Eukaryota; kingdom Metazoa; phylum Chordata; class Aves; order Psittaciformes; family Psittacidae; genus Psilopsiagon; species Psilopsiagon aymara. The sequence goes on along the minus strand of JANRGW010036401.1, from coordinate 95,734 downwards.
CTAGGTAAGTCTGGCATTTACCCGAGTCTACCTGGCAGCCCAATGGGATGCCTACAGTGTGACTGCCATACCATTTCACTGGGAACAAACGAGCCTGAAAGAGCAGAAGAGGAAGCAGCAGCCTGTTATCCTTGGGTTGAAAAAAACCCCAAATTAAAAAAAACACATACCAAACAACAAAATCCCCCAAAAACATCTTGGCCCACCTCACTGCCATCTGCTGACATGCAAGTGGAGCAGGGATTTACGGTAACCCTGAGAATGGCCAGATCCCAGACTTGTTGAGGAGCACAAGCTAGAGATGAGCAGAGTCCCAAAAGCACTCTATGAGTTTAACCTGAACATCTCATCTGGGTTTGAAAGAGGCTTTTCTGAAACCTACTAAAGCCCAAGTTGAAATTTTAGAGCTCCCAAGGCAAAATCCTTGGCTCTGACCAGGAAGCACAGATGGCAAGTGCTCAGGGACAGGACTACAACAGAACACAAAACACCTCCTCTTGAAAAAGGAAGCTACAAGGAGAGGGAATCCATAAATACTCAATGCCTGGGGTTTGGTCTGGAGCAACAGCCACAGGTCTGTGTGTAACGCTCTACAGTTTAATGATCCTTGTATCATTAAATCTGCTGTTTGCTTAGTTGCAGATACTAGCTGGGCACTCCCTTGGAAAACCTATGTCATTCCATACCCAAATTTTGAAATTCAATGGACATTGGCCATTTAAGTCCGACAGAGATGCAGGAGCATATTTTCAGTTTCTGGGCATCTTCACCTTTATGCGTGTGCTTAAAATGGCTGCATTCTAAGTGGCACTGAAAAGGATGTGTTAAATATGCTTCCACTGGCTTTAGACAATCCCAGCTTTTTACCAGAGGAAACTGAATAAATAAAATTTTAAGTAAAAATTACAAAACCTTTTCAATAAACACAGTCAAATCATTCTGTTGAACCTTTTGATACATACTAAAACCACCATATTTTTCAAAAATTACAATTTTTCTAATTTAATTTAAACCAGCCATGAAAACAAAGGATTTAACTGCATTGCAGTTAATGATTCCAATAAAAAACCCTAGCTGTTTACATGTTAGACACAGAAACTTTTCCTGGCTCCTTTTAGCTGTCCATACAATACATTGTTAAGTTAACACTTAATAACACCAGATTAATATATAACAGAGAGAGGGCGTATTGCAGCCTCATTTGCTCCATTAGCAAGTTCTATTAAATTCTGTTTTTCTCCCTTAGAAGATCATAAATATGCCAGTGCTCACCTTTGAGAGTGAAAGTCTGAAGTACAACTTAATCTGGGCAAATCACTTGACAAGTAATTTGTGACCTGCGATTTTAAATCACATTAAAAGCGCCTATTCTGCTAAATGGGGGATCTGAGGCCAACTGGAGCATGAAGCACAAGAGCACATTAGTTGCCCACTTCCCTCTGCCTCTCTCCCCAAGCCTGTGAACCTAACTGAGAGCCAGGCTGGTCCCACACAAACGCTTCTGACCACAAGCTAAAGATACACTACTTGCAAGTCTTGCTTTCCTGAAGTATCACCATGCCAGCTGGCACTTGGGGGAACCGGTCTCTTGCCAGCTCATGGTGATGTCTGGTGGATGTTACTGCAGCAAAAAGTACTCTGACATACTGAAACTGCTATGAGTTGCTAAAAGATACAACACACACATGTCAGGCTAAAGTGGACTAATATAATAACAACCTCCCCCTTCTCCACATCCGAAGTGGGCAGCAGAAAACTCCAAAATAGAGTTTGCAGCAGGGATTTTTGGGAAAGATCTGTAAAAGAGATCACAGCTCAGGTTCCTGAGGAAGCACAAGAACCCTCAGTTGAGGAGGGAGGGACTTGCCTTTGTAACAGAAGTATCTTTGTTCAACAGCAGCCCAAAGGTCTGTGCAGGAAGCCAGATGCCCAGTGGGAGGACTTACAGAGCGAACCAAGAGTACCTGTGCCAGAGGGAGTGCAGGAGCACATCCATCATCCACACACAGAACTAGTCCATAATCAGCAAGTTGAATACAGGAGGACTTCACCAGTCACCATTGCTGGTTACTATCCTTTTAACCATCTCCTCAGGCTGTACTGATTTCCCATATCCCCTCCCTAAACCAGAAAAGCTGGATGCTGCAACACCTGCACTGCAAATATGCCCCCAGCCCCTGTGCTCACCCAGAAATCACAGTGCAGCTGATTATGTCTACCCTGCTCTGAAGAAGTGGCACTGCCTCCTGGGCTCAGTGCAAGGACTGGTGCTAGAGTAACTTGGGAGCAGCTATGAATTCAGGTTCCTTGCTTTTTATGGGTCTGTAGGGGTAAGAGTAGTTTACACTTTAGTACAGGCTAATCAACTAGTTCTCTTGCTGATGTACTCAGTCCTTAAGATTTAAGGAAGGCCTGTGTTACAGGAACAGGAAGACTAAATCCCCAAACAAGTGCAGAACGAGAAAAATATATTCCGGCTAGGACTTCAGCATGGATATGGTTCTCTTGTTAATGACTTCAAATATATGAAAGAACTATAAATAAAGCTACAAATATGTGAAGGTGCGATTAGCAGCAGAACTCCTGCTCGTACATTTCTGCATAGTGCGGACCAGCACTCAGCGTTTTGAAAGTGGCGTGTGGAGTGTGCATCTTAGCTTCACCACTGGAGTCCAAACTCTCTCAAAGGACTTTCTTTTGGTTTTTTTGCAAAGCACTTGGTGCTTTATACTCTTATCTTAACCCCCACAGAAATTAGGCATTCTTAGCCAGGAAGATTAGTTCAGGTTCTGCTCTAGAATGTATACATTTTTGTCAGTTGTTATATATAATGTATTATATATTACAGCATAATGTAATAAATTAAAGCAATTCAGCAGTAATAGAGCATACATTTTTACACAATATTATAATAAATGCAAATAAAGAGATAGTTTATAGACACATCTTCTTTCTAAATAACAATCATAGTTGTGATACTTTCTAAATTATGTGAATTAATACAGCTGCAACATTACTAGATCTCTCCTGCCTCATACTAATATTTGGCCAGAAGAACATGAAACTTCCCTGTGTTAGGAAGAGCACAGAAAGCTTCTATGTGCTTTACTTCCAGGCAGCTATACTAAAAGCGCCAAGTACAATTGAGCATCCACTGATGAACAGCTACCTAAAACAGAGGAATACAGAACACTTCCAGGCCTCGTTCTCCACCACCAAGTTGCACTTGGCAGAGATGGGGAATGTCTGCACTGCGCAATTCAGTTCAGGGCAAATACCCAAGACCACTGGGGACCTGAAGCAGTGCTGCCACACCAGCAGGGAGCTCTGCCCAGGCTAATTAGTTGGTCTACAAAGATCTAGGACAGCTCAGCTGCTCCCAGGGTGAGCACCCACCTGCAGCGAGCTGCTCTGTGCATCTGTTCACATGCCAGGCTCCCAGCTCTCCTACAGGTCATCTGGAGTGTAGCGTGCACAAAACAAAAGCACACAGCCGACAAGCTTTTCACCACTGCATGTTCTCCTTTCAGAGGTCTTTACCAGTTATACTGGAGTTGGCTGGTTAATTTTCTTCATAGTAGCTTGCTTATATCATGCTATGTTTTAGATCAGTGGTGAAAATTGTATTTTCACTCTAGATGTACGTGTTGAGGCACCATATCAAATCTCATCTTGTGTAGCCTAAATGAGTGACAATACACTCCACAGGTAATCACATTGTTCAGAGCACCTGCATTTGGGATAAGGGGAGCTGAGCCCAGATGGGTCAGTTCCCAGCTGCAAGGGCACTCTTACGACTTGAAGCAGCCAACTTTTATTCAACTGCATGGAAAGGCTTTGTGGAGAAGGGACCAAAATGTAGTGGAAGCTGCAACAGCTGCAGAGTCTGGTGACTGGAACATTCCCTTATGTAGGTGGAAAACATAAGACTCAATTATTTCAGCCTGCGCTCTGTACTCTTCATGGCTGACATTCCCATGAAAGAGCTCATTGTCAAATACATTAGCTGCTCAAAATACACACCTTGCTTGTATGCTATTTCTCCCATCCCATTTGTTCTTCTGCAGCTGTTCCCAGTTCCACTGCCTAGGTACCAAGTCAAGTCATATAAAGTGAGGAAGGTAGAGATTCATCCTTTAAGAGATTAGTGGATTTTCCCCCACCTCTATACTGTTCTTCTCCCCATATTTCTCTGAGGCTGGAAATGCCTTGTCCTACTTTGGCCCTGTCCATTTATACAGTGTTCAGACAACTCTTCTGTACAGCCCTGCCAATCAGCAGCTGCACTACAACATGGATGATGGGGGGGAGATGTCTTATGGCTGTGCCAGCAGAACATGGGCTGCAGTACACCACTCACTGGTAAGCAGCACATGAAATACCCGATACCAGCAAAAGGGCATTGGACAAGGCTACTACTCAAGTTGAGCCCTGCTTAGGGAAAAATCAGAACAAGCTTCTCACCATGACATATTTAGGAAGGTGGAAAGGTGGCCAGCTGCAACAGCCCTGGGTGGTGTTTCCCTTTCCCCAGTTCTAATGCAGAAAGCATTGCCAGCAACGGGCACAAAAAGATTCCCTGTGAGACCAGAAGCTTGTTGAGTTTTGCAAATTAGCTTGATCTTGCACAAGGAAACATGCAAGAGTCCCTCATAGTGTTTCTAATTGCTGCTGAGCCTCTAGAGCTAGCATAAAGTAATGGCTTTCAGGCTGGTTATTGCTCTCTGCCACACCAAAACATGTCTACCTTTTGCTAACAGTAATCTTATGCTTAGAGAGGTATTTGCAGTTTACTGTGTAATTATTTTATGTAAGTTCCAGCTACTATTTGCTATGAACTCAGAAGACGTCTCTGAAAGCATTTCCATTTAGGTCCCTTTCCAAATAGCAGCAATCCTAAATTCTCTGCATTTGGCCACACAGGTGTCCTTGCCCATAGCAAGGGGGTTGGAACTAGATGATCTTAAGGTCCTTTCCAACCCTAACTATTCTATGATTCTAAAATGTGTCTGAGGAAAAGAGACCAAATCCTGAGGTACGACACAGTAACTATACATTTAGTTACCAGTGGAAATTACATATTAACAGCTGTTAATAATATACTTGAATAGCTAATTCTGAAGCTTCTCTCTCTTTTCTTGGTTTTCAGCTCAGTCCATAAAACCCTAGGCAATTGTGAGCTGCTTCCAAAAGGATCTACAAAAGATCATCTCAGAAAAGCAAAACGTCAAATTTCAGTCTCCAGAAAAAGGAGAAAAGCCAGTGCTCTCTATCAATAAAGAGAGCTGAGTCTGTATAATCAGTGCTCATATCACATATTACTATGTTTGCTAAACCTACTGTTTATATTATAGATGTACTAAAAGGCTGTAGTTCTGGCCACTGCATGTTTGGCAGTATATGGGTTTAGACTTTAAGCAGTTTTAGAATAAAGTTAATCTCACTCTGGAGCTAAAAAAATAATAATATAAGCAAGACTTTCTCATATCAGAAATCCTTCACATGTTTGTTATTACATGAATCCTCCAGAATATTTTCTAGCAGAAATACTTGGCACAGTAAGAAAGTTTCTATGTATTTGTTCAGTTAAAAGAAATAAAATCAAGTTAAGATTGTAAGGTTAGTGATGCAGTCATACCCCTGGATATAAACCGAGACCCAGACAAACCAGTAGTGGGAGGACCATTTATACTTAGTGACTAGGCTGTCAGCGTGAAAACCTCAAGTGGGTTGTAAGGGTAGGGTTGACTGTCTTTGGGTCTTTTATATTTGCTGATTCAGGTCTGACAATCAAAGGATGTTGTTCAATTTGTCTAAGCAGACTACATCAACTGATTTCATATTTATTTCAGTTTTGTTTGCCTTATCTCAATCTATTTGGCTGATAACCAGGCCTAGCAAGCACTGGCATTTTCTTTAATGATCACCTTCTCCAATATGATCTCACTCGTCTCTAACACCCTTGAAAGTAAGTATGCACAAAACCAGACATACACAAAAGGACCCCAACTATGACCATTAAAATTAGAAAATCCTTTGTATGCCACACAAAACCAGAACTAAAGGCCCTTGGTCCACAGGAGGTGCCTGTATGCTGGTGTCAGTTGCCAAATGCACTGCCAAACAGATCAATAATTTTGGGGTTTGTTTGCTTCAGAAGTTTTTAAAGTGTCCATTAAATGGCAAAACACTTCACACCACGTTTTACTTCAAGCCTGTCTGTATGCCTCGTGTTACTTTGCCCACTGTAACTGGTCATTATTAATCAGAAGCAGCTCCTCTCACTTTTCCCCATCCTTCAAAACCCTTGCCCTTAAGTGGGTTTATTGCCATTTTCAGAGGGCCAGTCCAAGACACTGAGAACTACAAATTTTCTGGTTTCCTTTTTTTTTTTCGTGTGTGTGTCAAGGATTAGTTTGTAGGCAGTGAGCAGTGACATCACTTTTCTACCATATGTTCCTGACCATAGGTGGTGGGAATTCCAAAGCACACTCAGGATTGGTCTTTTTTCTTTTAGCACTGAATCAGTAGTAAAACTTCAATTGATCCTAATTGGAATTGAATTTGGTAAGCATTGGGGAAGCCTCACTCAAAGTAAACTAATTGAGGAGTCAGATGAAAGAAACAGCCTCCTGGATTTCAGGATTAAAAGCAACACAGGACTCTTCATCTTTCTCCTCTTTGCCCATTTATGACCAGCATTGCCTGAACTCCTCAGATAGTATCCATCTCTGCAGAGCAAACATAGTCAGGGGCTACAGAAGTCCAATTGCCTGCATTAGCCCTCCTGCTTTTCAAAAGCTCTCTCACCTTCCTACACAGTATGAAAAAATAATAATAATCAGGCACTGTTTTGATAGAGACAAAGTGGTTGTTCAAATAGTTCTGCTAATTTCACAAAGATGCATGATAATGTTTCACATATGGCCCTGTGCCTTTTAATAACAGAAATTGAACACACATTTCAAGACACAAGTTTTGTTGATATGCTGCTGATAGTCCAGAGTAACTGTTTGCCTTGTGGTTTTAATTATTCTAAAGACAGCCATGGGATCATTTACCCAGAGCTAATGGGTTTATGGGCTCTTTAAGAAGCATGATAAGCCCACAGATGTGTCAGTGAATGGCTACCACGGGGGCCTGTAGTCTTGGAGGATGAGAAGGTCATAGGGAAGGATTTATACTGTAGCCTCAGGCCTCTTAATTATCACATGGCCGTTAGGATAGTTGTGCTCTGTGTAAACATCTCTGTTTTCTCTGGAGGGAACTCTGATCTTGAGGGCACAGTCCACAGTCCCAACAGGCAGTTCCTGGCTTCACAATACTGTACCCAAGGATAGGGCTTATGCCAGGGAGCAGGCCCTGAGGGTCAATCTCTTTGTTCCCTCCCCAAAGGGCCTGGCACTTATCCATGGTAGTCATCCTCACCTGCGCAAGCCAGTCTCCCATACAGCCAAAATACATCAGGAGACCACAGCTGTTCTGCTGTCCTCGTGCACATGCCTACCTTGCCAAAACCCCATGCCAACCCTGGGCCTGTTGGAGCTGGGACAGAAGCTGGACAGCTGGAAAAGGACAGGCTGCAACTAGTTATATCAGCTAAAATGACAACACTTTGGCTGCTAAAATAGATTCTGGTTGCCATCAAGCCCTGTGCCAGGAGTTAGGCCAAGATGGTGACAACTCTATGCCATCAATAGTGTTAGGGAGTGTGGGGAAAAGGGCCTATATCTTGTGTTTATGAACAGGGACCATCCCTAGGCCTCTCCAGAGCAAGAGAGATCACCTTTCTCATGGCTGCAACTTCCCTGGACAGCAAATTTGGAGGGTCTGAAACTACATCAGGATATTTTAGGCCCAGCTCCCTCTTAATACTGATACAGTACAAAGTCACTGGTGCTATTCCTGGATCACACAAACATAAGGTGGGTAAGAACCTGGTCCCTTCTGTACAGGCTGTGTTACACAATATTCAGCATCATTTCTTTTAGAACTCTACCTGTTAATCTTTCTAGACAATGACTCACTTTAAGAATTAAATATAACCAGCTCATTGTATAAACACTGGAAACATCTTGAAGATAGAAGATGATTTTGTCCAGAAATTGAAAAGCACAGAGAATGCGGGAAGCCCTAAGAGGAAGAAGCCAGCAGTGTCTCAAGTTTAAGAGTTAACAACAGATCTACAGTGTCTGAAAATGCAACAGGGTGATTCACTCTGCACTGTTGGAAAGTAAGAGGCCAGCAGCCTCACAGGCACCAACACAACCATCCTTCTTGTCAGGGGCTGAAGAACCATGCCTCCCAGCTCTGCAAAGAAATCTTTGCAGTTCATGTGGACTTTCAGAAAGGGATTAGGCCTGCCACATTATAAGTGTCTCCTTCTTTGAGAAAGACCCTATCAATTTTGCAGAGGTTTTGAGCCTATTATCACATTACAGGTAGACAGTTGTCATAAAGCATTAGATCTAAGCGAGGCTGACAGCATAACTGCAGGCTAGCTCCAGGCTTGGCAGTCTGTGCAGCACCTGCAGGCGCAGGACCAGAGGGTGCTCCATGAAGAGACAAGCTGGTGTAATCTGCTGTGAATCACTTTGAATTGCTGCCCTTAATTGACAGTGCACTCAAGACCTGGCCTGCTATAAAGTACTGGTGTACACATGCTCTTGCCAGGAACCTGCCTGCCCTCAGATGAACAACAGCTTGAGTGCCACCTTTTTTACTAGAGTAAGAGCTTTGTATTTTGCTCTGTTCTTTCATTACTGCAGGCTCACCATCATCACAAGAAGAAATAAGAATGTTTCTCCTGGGAGTGTGGAGGTTTTACAGGTATTTGTGAGGAAAGCAGTCAACAAGCTGCTACCCTGGGGAAAAGGGAGAGGACACACACTTCAGATAAAGTCATGAAAGCCCAGACCCTGGAGAACACACAACCAGCATCAAAGTGCTTTGCAATAAGGCTCTCTGAGCAAAATGGCAACAGCATCCTGGCATCCTGACACATCATTCAGGTTTCTCAACCTCTTTTCTTATGAGTACGTGTGGGAAAACACATAGAGACAGCAGAGGACAGAAGTCATGATTATCATCCTTGCACTCCAACATGAGCCTAATTCTGCTCCCTCCAAACAAGCAGGCATTTGACAGATACTTCAGTAGTCAGATGCCAAAAATTCCTTGGCCAGGTGAGGAGGATTCTTCTTTTATCTACTGCTGTCTCAAGTCACCCCCTAAACAAACTCTCCCCTCCTTCTGTCCAAAGCTGGGACACCTCCTTTGGCTTCAAGTTTGTTGTTCTCACTGATGCCAAAATCTTAATGGACTTTTAGATTCAAATTCTTATTTATGCTGTGCTGGAAGCATCAAGAAACTGAAACTGAAAGCGCTCAAATGCCTAGCTCCTGTGGGGCCAATAGGGGATGCAGAGATGCCACAAAACAAAGGAAGTCAGGCCTTAGAAGCCCTTTAGAAGTCTCAGGTTTTTAATTAAAGTTCAAATAACCTTTGCTGAAAAGATTAGGGGGCAACATTCAGAGCATGCTGGGGGAACATTCTGGCTGCTGAGCCAAGGCCCTTCTCTGCCACAGATGCAATTGTTTGCTTCCTGGTGAGAAGCCAGCTGAATGAAAAACCATAAAGAGATCACATGGTTGAAAGGAACAGTTTCCATGAACAGACAAACCCTTCCCCTTATTCTTTTAAAGTCTACAGGGCCCAGACTACAGTACCTGACCAGACTGACAGCTCAGAGCCACAGGACTTACCCAGGACTGCACACTGCATTCTGCACCACCTCTGCCTCCCTCAGCATCCCCAGTCTAACCTCTTCAGTTGTTTGCTTAGCCCTGCATGTTCCTTTCAAGGGCCAATTTGTAAGAGGGACCACCAGCAAAAAATGTCAGATCTGGTTTAGGACTTGGTTTGAAAGCATTTAGATAGAAGAATAATTGCACAGGGATGTGGTTTACTCTGGAGAAATAAAGGCTGTGTTTAAATGTCTGAAATTCCTGGTGACTCTAATAATTGCAACCTCTGCCTCAATAAAATGCACAAATAATGTTATTGAAACATTTCCAATCAAAAGGTATTATTTTTGGTTTAAAACAGATGCAGTAGTCAGTATTTAAAAGGAAGACGTCTGGGCGGGCTTACCTCTATTTCAAGGGAAAACTACTGGAACATTGGTTTAGTCTCTCTTTCTCTGTTTTTATAGCCAACTTATTACAACATTGTAACTTTCTTACAGTTCCTCTGTTGCTTTTTCTAACCAACTGGAGAGTAGCTCTATAGTCATGCACTGAAGAGGTTTTATTATGTTAAGGTGTGTTTAAGAGCTTGACCTGGTAAGCCACCACATCCCTGGAGAAGCTCTATCTCTGCAGTAGTTGAGCATCCTCAGTACCGTGTCGTGTCAGCCTAACAGGCACCAGCATTGCTTCAAGCATGGCTATTGCACCAGTCTAGCAGGTACCAAATGAATTCAGAAACTTAAGAGCCCCCTGCTAGTTTTCACTTGGAGGATCATAGGGTTACATGACAATGGCTTGTAGGTTCAAGACTGTATTTTCAGTGGCATCTTGACACTTCAAGATACACCAGACACCTACCAGTAAGATTCAGAAGGTACAAGCTTGTAAAGTGCCCACCTGCAGCTTTAAAAGCTTAAATATCAAATGCCTCTCTCTCTTCTGAAAAGGGAACTCAGGATCCTCAGCACTCTTGGAATTTCGCCTTGAGCTCTCTGCTGACCTGCATTGCTCACATGAGCAAAGTCAGATGCATCTCACAGAAGCTGGCAGAAATTGGGCCAGTGTTTCATGATTCATGTGCCTATAGGATTAGCTATAATTAGTGTGTTCAAGTAAGACAATAACTGTATCATGCTATTGCACTCCATGGATGCAGTATCAGCACATATGGAAGACATTTATTACTATAAATATTCGGGCACTTGATAGTTATCCAAAAATACAAAATCAGGTTAATCATTCTATCCTACAATCCCTGGCAAGAGATTTGAACTCAGGTTTTTCTGGCTCAGCTTAAGGTTTTACATATATGATCCCTTCTGCCAGCTGGCAGAACTAAAATCTTAGGTTGAAGTAGTTCTCTAGCAGCCAAATCTGTCTGCACAGTAACATTACAGAGCTTGGCTTTTTGCAAGCCATATACTACCTAAAGATATCTTGGTGTTGCATATAGCCATGAAAGTTTATGTAGGACAGGTAGAAGAATTACTTTTCTTTTCAGAGTTTACCATTAACATCTCTCAGGGAAATAACCAACTGAGGCTACTGTCTTATTTCCAAAGGTTGCCCATACATGCTGCCCATACATGACACATGGGCAGCTATGCTGTCCCCGCATGCATATGTGTAAAGTTGTTTCCAAAAACTAAGCTGGAAGAGGAAACCTCTAAATGCTAGCTAGAATGCATAGCTACTCATCAGAGCTGAGGCATGGGAGAATAAACTAACAAACTTCCCTGTAAAATGCCGCTCAGCAACATCAGCACCAGTGGTTATTCGACTTCCAGTAACATAGCATACCATCCTTGGACTCATCAGCTCTCCCACAAATGCAATAAAATTCAATGGCCATTTTATGATCTCCTATTAGGTGTCATAAAACCACAAGACCCATGTATTACTTCCCAACTCTGCTCTTTAAGGGAAGCTTCTGGAGTTTCAGTGCACACAGGTCCACGATTTGTGAATTTACAGCAAGTACAGTCACGCTCTCAGTTCCTGGAACTGTCTCAGCCCACCTGCACAATTAAGCATGTATACAAGACAAAGACATTTCTCAGATACCAAACATTCAGAGGCCTGGCCATGGCTCATGAGCCCAGTCCCAGCCCCAGCTCCACACAGCAAAAGGTTTGGTAACAGTACAGCTACTTTCTCTGGACACAGAGTCAGAGCCAAAGAAATACATTAATGGATCAGTGCCAGCCCAGCACAGATGCAGCCCAGGCACCCCTGCAGTGAGGTTCTGAAACTGTAAGGCTCTGCAGACCCAGCACACAGTTAAAGCCTCCATCAGGAGCTAAGCTGGCTCTTTGCAGAGGCTCTGTAACACATCTGTATCCAAGCCTCCAATGCATTCCAGGGTGGATGTACTACCTAGCTTATTGCATTACTCATCAGCTTATGACCAGCTGATGGGAAGCAGAAAAGCTGGTGGGATCTTGTTACAAAAGATTACAAAAGAGAACAGCACCTAGCAGGTGAACACAGCAATGCTGGTGCCATTTGGGACGGGAATTTCCCCAATCACATTTGACTGCTCAAGCATTAGGCTCTAAACCAACTTTTACTTCTTTTCCCCAAGTAGCATTGACGTGACATCCCTGAAGAACAAAACTTCCCAATACCACCACAGTACAGGTCCCATGTACATTAAACATCCCATCTTTGAGCCATGTGCAAAAAGGCTGAAGCAGGTAGAACACATACAAGGTTTTTGCAGTACATTGGGCCTCACATTCTTCCTCTTCACTCAGAAACTTCAGGTAACTCAAATCAAGGAAACTCAAGCTTTCCCTTCTGAGCCTCACAGCTTACAGGCTCACCACCACCTCACACACTTGCTCAGGAAGTATCCAGACTCTTTTTCTTTACCCTGACTACTTCTAGGATGAGCCCACCAGCATGTTCCTCTTCTGCAGCCATTTCTGCTCCTCTATCAAACCTCTATAGGTAGCCCACCCTTTCCTGCTTACTCTGCCAGGTCAGCACATATCCCCAGGCTCCTTGCCCAAGAGCCCACCTCTTTCTTTTACTTTACATGACAGTCTCTTCCAGATTCCTTCACCATCTGCTACTTGAAAAAAAGCCCTCTTGACCGTGGCAGGAAGGCAGTAGACTGAGCCAGTTAAACCTCCTCACAAAACACACCCTGAGGCATTTAAGAACGTGACCCAATTCCACACATCTACCTGGGTTAGGTCTTGGAGCTGAGTGAGCCCCACTCTGGGATGGTAGCTGCTGCCCTAAACCACCTTCACCTCACAGTTCAAGGAATGTGCCTCTCTCTGCAGACCTTTCCACTGTGTTTTGGACAGTAGGGACAAAATAACCATGGCAACACATTACAAGTGCCTTGGCCCAGTTTGGAAGGCTGGATCACCAGCTGGATACTGCAGTGGTTAACATATCCATTTACATGGCCACATATGTAATCTATAACGTGTTTCCCCCATACATGCATTTACCAGACAATACACTGTGTTTATCCATAGAACCTTAACTAACATTGCATCAGAAGAAAAGAAACAATTTGCAGAGGGTGAGTGCCTGTTAATCATAAGCTAAAGGGGAAAGGAAAAATTTTAAGTGAGATATAAAGGGAGGAAGTGACTCAGTGGGTGGGAGGGAGGGGACAAGAGTTCCAGACAGATGGGACATGAATAACTTTTCCATCTCCCTCTCTCTCTTCTCTCCCAAGTCTTGCAGGAACTGCTGTGTTGAAATAGTCAGTCATTAACTATTTGATGAGGTTTTAGAATCTGAACTGAATTCTCTGAATGTAACCAACTATTATTACAGGGTCTGCATCGCAGCAACGCAAGTGTTGGAGCCCTTTGGCAAGCCATAGTGGTGAAAGCAGGCCTGAGCACTCTGTAGGAAAAGCCACTAAATGGCGTCAGCTGTTTAGCTGTGCATAGCCTTGGTAATGCTGCAGGAATCAGAGCAGTGCTGATTAATGAGTGTGCAGACCAACTGTGACCAAGCAACAGGGCATCCACCCGCACAGCCAGCACAAGAGCCAACATTCAGGCTCTGCTGGCACTGCTCAGCCTGCAGGAGAACCAGGGCCCAGTATGCATTGGGCAAAGGTCACACTGAAGGAAATTACTGTGGTCTTCCAAAAACCTTCTCTCTTTGGCTGCCCTCCTGCACTGTAGTCCCTGGGCTAGATTCTTCCACCTAATATCATCCACCTTTCCAGAAGGCTGGGGCACAGGCAAAAATGCCCTTTGGTGCTAGTTCAAGGACAGGATTCAGACCATGAGTGTCAATAAGTTCCCTTACTGCCCATGGGGAACTTCTCTTGCTCAGTCCAACTTATGCTACGCAAAGAGGCTCTGAGAAAACCTGAATGAAGCATTTCGCTTCCCAAATGCCAAAGGCTAATTGACCAGCACAAGACCTGCTGAACTTGGTGGAACCAGGGTGGATATAATCACTCAAGAGAGCCAATAACCAATTAGCTGAATGGCTTCAGCAGTTTCGAGGTCTGCCTCTTTATTCAAAAGCAAAATAACGATCAATTTCTTAATAAGCTTTGTAATATCTGCTATTCCTTCCTTCTCATTATTATTATTAGCATTGCAGCAGCGTTTGGTGCATGTAATGAAAGAGTAAGACAAAGGCTGGAAGAGCCTGAGTGGTAGAGAAGGAGTAAGCGAAGTGTCAAGCCAAAAAACCATATATGCATACACATACACACATAAAACAGGAAGGCTGCGCAAATACTCTACAGCACAGGTCTAGCAGGTCATGAGGGGACTCTGGCCACAAAGTAAGAGCCTACTGCTGCTGATCACTTTTACCTGTTTATCAGAGGTTTTGCACAAAGAAAAGTGAAAATTCCTGATTACAGTTACCTTGTGTGGCAGTATCGAGGCTGGCCTGGCCTCTTCAGGGCTGCCACAATGGCTATGGGCTCACTGTACCCCACGAGCTCAGCCAGCTGCTTCCATCAGGCTGAGACCAGTAGGGGCCAGCTGGTAACCAGGCAGAGCAACCAGAGCACAGCTGGTCACGGGCCCTGCTGCCATGACAGAGCATGGCAGGCAGGGCACAAGTACACTCTTCCTTCTGCCACCGAACACACTGACCTCTGTCAGAGGGGGCAGGTAATTCCTTCATTGACCACTGCTGCATCCCTCAGAGCCCAGGAGATACGCTTCTCAAATCCCATCATTGCATTGCCCTGCAGTTCCCCTATGTGTTTTGCTTTTGAAATTGCAGGTTCCTACTCTCCCTGCAGCTACATCAGTTGAAATAGCATTCCCTTTGTCAGAGAGCCTTCAGCACTCTTTGCAGTCTCCTCTCTCGCAGTAAGGCAAGAAACAGCAGAGCAATGTACAGATTCCTCCCTGCCTCCCCATTCCCGTTTCTCCTCCCCTGAAGTCAGGGCTACTTGGAGCTAAAAGTCTCACCCATGAAGACACAAACAGCATTGTCTACGTTTCTCAGCATCTCCCCTATACACCACAACGTGTTGTCAGGCAGCCTTCTGGTGAAAGTGCAGGTTTCCCTTTTGAATACATGACTCTGTGTGGCTCAGAGAAAATGTCCTGCGCAACAGCAGCAGCAAAACTGCCTTCCTTTCTCCTGTGTGCGTTTTAGCTGAGAGTGCTTTACCAGACTGCACAACAAGTAAAACATTGTGGAAGTCATCTCTAAAGGAGAAACCAAGAGCTCAGGAGGAAGGCGGCTATGTTGGAAGACCTTTTTTTAAGGAGCTGTAGCTGGATAATTGTCCAAGACAGACTGGCTTGTTGACTCTCTCACAGCAAAAGGCACAGGGTTGTTTAATTGATTTTAGCCTGTAAATAAACATATACTTCTTTCAATATAATGAACAGTGATGCTACAATAGTGCTCTCCTAATGTAAATTGATCCATTACAGATGAGAGTTTAGATCAATGTGTGATGTCCTGATTGGAAATAAAACTGTTTGCTCAAGATCACTATAAAGACAGTGGGCACTGATAGATGATATTTATGTGACAAGGAATGGCTCTTAAAAAGGAGATTGCCAAGACCATGTCCATCAATTATGAAACCAACATTCACCCAGCAGACACACACACATTTTTAAAGACAAGAAAGAAGGAAAGATCACAAAGCCTTTAAGGTAAAATACACCAGGCACTAGAATGGCAGAGAGTCTCGCCAAAGGCTGGGAGAGCTTCACGGCCATACACAGTGACAGCAGAAGTCAGCCAGAGGAAAAAGAACATGCACTGAAATGTCATGGGATGAATCTCGGCGGCTTTACATGGATGGGAGACCTGAAGAAGCCCCTAAAGCCTTGTGAGTTTGTAGCAGCTGAAGGACTTCCCAGGTCTTTCCTTTCCAGGGCTGTAGTGGGGCAGCACCACATGTCCCAGTTCAGCATTCAGGGGACTATAAAGGTAAAACTTTTGATGGAAGAGGGCCACATACAGCTCCTCTCTCTTTGTGGTGGGGACTGTGCCCAGCCAGGGCAAAGCTGCGGTCTCTGCAGACTGGTGCATGTGGGGTCACCTCCCTCAGACCCCTGGTGCTGCTTGCATTCCAGTGCGGAATGCACTGTCTGCCCCAGGCACATCGGCACGACTGGCTGTGGCATCCCGGGCAGGGGAGCGAGCGAGCACCCATGGCCATGTAGGACTGAATGATGCTGTTCACCTGCCCGCATTACACTGGGGCTCATTCCCTGCAGAGAGGAGCTGGCCCCCACCATATAACTGCACCATGGTTTGTGCCCTGTATGCTCACAACCCATGTTTTGTCATCTCTGTGCATTTGAAGTTGATGGCTCCAGCTACCTTCCAAGTCAGTTGTGATTAATACATGTGCTTCTCTCGCTGGTAGCTGTTTGTTGCGGTCTTTCATTACCTCACTTGCATGGGGCATTTTTGTTTTCTCCCTTGTGCTTGCCTTTGTGCTGGATTGTGTCTCAGCCATTCATTACTGGGGCAGCTGCAAGCACTTCTTTTTCTTCTAGGGACGAGCTTCTCCTTTGAAGCACCCTGCCAGAGCCCGTCAGGGCACATGGTGGGACAGTGCTGCACCAGCACCACCACACAGAGCCTGGTGCCCTCATGCTGGGCAGATCCCCAGCTCTGCAGGCAGGCAACCTGGGCAGGGTGGACCTGCCCAGGCAGTGGCGGTGCCGGAGGGTCCCATCAGCTTGGCCTCCATGGGTGACTGGCACAACCAAGACGGGCACCAGGGAGGATAAAATGGCTGCCACCACGATCACCACAGCGCCTCAGAAGCAAACCCACTCTGCCCACCCTGGCTCCTCCTCATCCCATTGGCTGGGGCACCAGCAGCACCGCTCCTGATTGGCTGCGCCTGTGGTCTGTCAGGCACGCAGGGGCAGTGGGTAAGGGGGAGGTGTGTGGGGCAGGTGCCCATGGCCGGATGGGGGGCAGAACATTGGGCTGCACGCAGCTCTCCCTGTGCTGGCTGTAGGGGCTCTGGAAAGCCTTCTGTTGTCTTTAAATGGCTTCGACGCAAGAGCGGGAACATGTGGGCAGCCCCGGTGCCTCCAGAGCCAGGTGGACCCACTGAGATGTGAGGAGCCACTGGGTGCCTGAGGGCTGGCAGTGTTCAAGGTCAGGATGGACAGAGCCTTGTGTGGCACGATTTAGTGTGAGGTGTCCTTGCCCGTGGCAGGGGGGGTGGAACTAGATGATCCTTCCCAACCCTAACTATTCTATGACTCTGATTCTCTGGCTGTGGTGATGGGGGTAGGATGGCACACTCAGCCTGGAGCCTTGCACTGGCTGGGCAAGTGCTGGAAACAGCAGGCTTGCCTCTCATTTCAGTACCAGCCGGACACAGATGGCCGTGATGGGACAGGGCTGGGCTGGCTTGGCACAGTGGAGCTCAGCTTGCAGGAGGTGTAATTGCTGTCTATGAATGTACTGGGTGATGGGTGGCCAGAGGTCAGGAGGGGACGCTGGGTGGGGGAAACTAAATGAAAGGACAATGTTGACACAGAACAAATGATGCTAAATGGCCTGTGAAAACAGATCCATTAAGGAAATGATATTCTGCAACAGCAGAATAATACGAATTTAAATACAAATAGAGGAGGAAAATAGCCTTTAAATACAAACAGAGGAAACTTGTGAAACTGGTGGCTGAACCTCCTGGTGGAGGACTGCATTTGCTGGTCATGACCTACTCCACTGTCCTTGCAAGAGTCCCCTTCATGTCCGTCTGCTGTGTCTATCCTCTCCTGAGATGTAATACATACCAAACATTTCTTCTGGCCAACTCTGATCATAGATTGCTGAGACCGTGGGGAGTGCAGGATACACTTACATCACGTGGTAAAAGAGGGACTAAGGCTGTGTGAGCAAGGAATAGTCTGTTAAGGCAAGAAGGAGCTGGTCCCTCTCCTCGCAAAGCCAAGGGCATGAGCTCCTACTGACCAGGATAGACTTGGGACATGGAGGGGTCACCTCTCTTGTCAGTTTGTAAGGAAAGGGTTTGGGGACATTGTGGTGGTTGTTTCTGCTCAGGCACTGCCACTCATGTTCAGGTTGCTCAGTTATTTCAACCCAGGAGCAGACTTCCTGAGGATGTGACAGAGCAGCTCTGTTGCTCTCAGCTTCATGCCAGCTTATGCAGCCTTGAATGGTGCTCCTCCAGCATCCTCTTTCTCCCACCTCCATCCCTGTAAAAGAAAAGCACAGTGGACAAAACAGCTCAGCTGTGTTTTGGGTGTTGAGGAGGGCGTGACATTACCTCCAGTACTGTTTCATGCTACCTTAATAGCTCTACAGTGCACAGAGGAGTGTGATACGAAACAGATGAGAACTGCATTAGAAAAAAGCTTTTCTGGGAGCAGTTGCCCTTTAGGGCAATGCTAGTCATTAACTTTATACTTCACACTCCTACCATGGCATGAAGCACATCCATTCAAACATCAGCTTTAACAGATGTGCAGAACGTGGGTTTAGAAACAGGCAGGCACAGGCCTGCTGGTGACACCTCAACAAGACCGAGGTTGATGTCTTCCTCCGCAGGGGCATGGAGAGGGGACATAGTATTTCTGTAGCTCTTCTTGTCTCAGAAGGGTTGTGGTCCACTCACGTGCAGTTACTTGTGTTTGGCTGGAACTTTCCACCCTGAAGGAAATCAATCCTTCAGAAAGTCCCTAGTTGTGCCTGGGAAATACTGGCCAGTGGCACATTTGGTCTGGTGCTGTAATGGGTGCAGGTCTGGAAACCTCCCCATGCCTACAGCATGGAGCCCTCAGAGCCACCCACTGTGCGCACTCATCCTTGGTCTCACTTCAGCAGTGAGCAGTGATCAGGTTTGTTCTCTTTGCCTGTTGCTCACTTCACCGCAGCTCTCGCCAGCAAAGGAGCTGACCTGGGTCTCAGCCTGGTCAACTAGAAGGGGGGATGTATGCCAGGTCCTGGCAGTGCCAGCAGCATGAAGCACTTTCAAACATGGCCCCAGAACTACAAAATCCCCTTCTTGCCCAAGTGCCAAAACAATGCATGAGACAAAGGAGAAATTATCTTCTTTGGTTTCCCCTTAGCACTATCTTTCCTGTGTCTGGATCTCAGAGCCACCTTATGGAGCAAAACCATATGTTTTACTTCAGTAGAGCTCTGATTTTTGTCTGAAGGCACCTGACCCATCCCTCAGGCTGAAGAGCCCTATCTATACTGATCCAGGTATGAGGTGAGATGAAAAGCTACAGTTGTGTATGTATTCTGCATATGTGCAGAATAAAACTATGTAAATTAAAGAGTGACAGGTAGTACCTGTGCATTTTCAAGGTTCACAAGCAGCAAGCAGCTTCTTTATTAAAACACTTCTCTTGCTGTCATTATCTTGATGCACTCTCAAAGGCAGCCCAGAAGGGAATTCTGTCACTCCCCAAAGCAGATTTTTCCTTGAAATAGCCACAATCAGCCCCAATTGAAGAAAATTCATCTGATCAGAACAGCTACTTCAGAGGGGAAGAAGCATCCTCCTGTACCTGGGACTTTCACCCTGATGAGAAAGGCCTAACAAAAAACAAAACCAGGAAGGGAAAGCCAAACAAATCCCCTTAGAATGTAGTACAGATTTAGCAGAGGAGAAAACACCGTTCAAACAAACTACTGAGGGCAGCAGTAGATTTTTCCAGGTCCCGAGGTCTTCAAATCAAGACTGGACCCCTCCAAAGGGTAAATTACACCACTCTTAGGAGGAACGGGCAGCAGCTCCTCACACACGAGCACAGGGCGGAGGGGGATGACTCTTGGCTAAAGCATGCACTGCCCTGCAGGCCAGGCCGCGATTCCAAGGCTGGGGCATGGTGCTCCTGGTGGGTGTGTGCACGGGAGACCCGGCAGAG
The DNA here is from genome assembly GCA_024733675.1 of Psilopsiagon aymara. Taxonomy (NCBI): domain Eukaryota; kingdom Metazoa; phylum Chordata; class Aves; order Psittaciformes; family Psittacidae; genus Psilopsiagon; species Psilopsiagon aymara. The sequence goes on along the minus strand of JANRGW010036401.1, from coordinate 75,642 downwards.
GGGAGCTGCTCAGCAGCAGGGCAGCCTGTCACACAGCCAGAGCAGCCCGGGGAACAGCAGCACAGCTCCGGAGCCCGAGGGGCGTCCGAGCCTCGCCTTGTCTCCCACCACCTTTCCTCCCCCCCGCTCCAGTGGAGCACACCCGCCAGTGGAGCATGAGCAGCACTTGGCTATCAGCAGCCGACAATCGGGAAGGAGGGGAAAGCCTGCAGGAATCTGAGCTCGAGGCGCCGCTGCCTCTCCCTCACCCCTCTCATCGTTTTGCCTGAGGTGGGGCTGACTCACCCGCAGCACGCTCTCCGGCTGGCAAGCTCCCCACCGCCGGCACCGCAGCCAAGGAGTGAGCACACAGGTTTCCTGCCATCGCAGTGAGATGGGGCTTTCACACTCCTGAACTGTCTGTATATGAGCAAGAAGGGGATCTTGGCAGGAATGCCAGAGCCACCTCCTTACATCCTTGCTTCTGTGAACTTTTCCAAAGGTTTCAAGGCTGGCCTGCATTTGCTGTTCCCTGTTGGCTTTGTCACATTGCCTGCTCCCCGAGTCTCAGGCTGCCAGCACATCTCTCCCCTGGATGACTTGGCTCATGTTATTTTGTGTTAAAACCGGTATGATTTTTTAATGGCTATAAATAAGTTAAAACTGCATCTTTAATTAATCACTGCACTTTATATTGTAAGTGGGGATTTTTTGTAATGACTCGTTTATGATTTTAAGGTGCCATTTGCTCACTGTCAAATGTATCCCTCCATGTTTATCCCTTTTATCCTCACTGTTTAACAGGTTCAGGATGGAAACAAAATTTCATCAATAAAGGATTCTAATCCATTTAGACTAGAGCAAATAATTGGTTACTAAGTAAACGGGAAGAGATTGAGTGGATATTGTTATCTAAGCAATAATGAACTTTAGGCAATAGACAGTATGTTCATAAAACCATCTTAAACTAATCTTAAAATGTTTATTTTTCACTCATACAGGTTTGAAATTTGAAATACATATGTCTGGATGACTAAAACAAGAACAACAAATAGGAGCAGCAGCATGTAAAGTATAGAGGAGTAGAAGCATTAATAAAAATATTTCTGCTATAGCAGCTATTAAATGGTATTTTTTTACGGTTTTGAAGAACCCATATGTTTATAGGATTTTTCCCCTCAATTAAAATACGTGTGTGTGAGTGTGTCTTTCCTTAGATATTGTTTAGCTATACACACACACAGAGTGCATGTATAAAACTGCCTATCAGTGAAGTGAGAGCTGTTTCTCCTTTTGTTTCTTGTCCCACTGGCAGGCAGCAAAGGACACCCAATCCAACACCATCAGCGTCTTCACAGCATCTGCCCTGTGCAGTATCAATGGCCAGTTCATGCCCCCTGAGAGAGACCCGCGGAGCCCCAGTCTGGCCGGCCTGCCTCGCGCAGCAGGACTGTGCCCACTGTTGGGAGCTGAAGCAGCTCACCAGCACCAGGCTGTTGTGAGTTACAGCACATTGTTAGTCACAGCAGCTCACCAGCGCATTGTGAGTTACAGCCCTTTCCTGACACAAAGAGGCTGCACCTCTGGCCTGGAGATGGTTTCGTTCTATCTGCCTGCACCAGCTGACTGCTCCCTCAGCAGGGGCACAGGCACCCCAGGGCCCCCTCAGAGATCAGGGCAGGGAGAGCAGCTGTGCACCTCACTGAACAGCACTCAACCAAACACTGCCATGCACAGCTTCCAGGGGCCCACACTGGCTCTTCAGGTATTCCCTGAGCAGTCAGACAGACACTTGTCTTTACTTGGTCTCCAATTATATTCCAGTGACAAGCAGGTGGCTGGATATCCAAAGATGTGTTTATTCTGTAATTTTTTACTCCAGAGCACAGAGGTTTTATATAGGATGTGAATAAGCCACAAAAAGAACTATTGAATCGGAACTAGAGAAAAATAATAAATGCTTTTAAAAACTGCTCTACCTCAATTCCTAGACAACTCCAGTCTGATGTGCAGTATATGATCTGTCAGCTAGGACTGAATCCAGATACTCACCACTTTGTTAGCTTAAGAACTTTGAGCAATTTTTTCCATTTATCTGTATTCTCCCCAAAATCATTTCACACATTTCTCAGATACATCAATCCTTCCGGCATTCCTCTAGACACTCAGTAGGATGCCCTGCTATAAATATAATAAAGCTTTTTATTATGTCCATTAACCATGGACATGTGTGCTCCAAAAGTTTCCTGACACGCAGTCATTTGTGGCTTTTTAATTATAAACAGGAAAAAATCTACCAGCAAAAGAAGACAGCAGGCTGGAAGCGGATCTCCATGTGTGCGTTTCGAGTGTGTTCTCCGAAGGGGTGATGGCACCCACTCCCTCCTACTCATCCCTTTGGAGACTCTGTGCCTGTGAACACACGTGTCCCAAAGCAGCCAGTGACACAACAGATGAGCTGTGCTGACCGCAGGGGGCTCCTGCAGGTTTACAGTAACACCCACCAATTCATTTGCTGATACGCAGATACAGCCCCTTCATTTTGCAGACCTTCCACCTGGACTTAGCAGAAAAGAAAAAAGGCCCAGTAAATTACTTGACAAATTAAGTCATATTTATTGAATGCCTTTTATTTCAACAACCAAAAAATTCTAACAGCCTAACAATGCACATAAGTTAAAAATTAATTATCACTTAGTGATAACAAAGATAAAGTTGATTTACATGGAAAAAAGAACATTTACAATATGTTAATCCTTATTCACATTGTTGATACCGCAATAAAACACAATTTGTTTTTTACTTTTTTTTACTTTTTATTTCACAAAAAAAGGCGGAAAATTGTGCTTTGTTAAGAGGCACTACAAGAAAAGTTTCTTTCTCCAAATAGATATTATATGATGGATATTGAATAAATAGACATATATGCATTGTAATTCGCAAAGTTCTGGCAAGACCACAGGCTAAAATGCCCACAGATTCACTTAGAACCACTGCAAAATTGGCAGTGAAATTAAAAATAAAAAGGCAAGACTCAGCATTGAAAAAATACCTAATAAAATTTTTGGTTGAAGTGTAAAAGATACCAAATGTTGATGCCATCATCAGATGAACAACCTTACGGAGCGTGGCAAAATTCAGTTTCCTTTCAAATGTATGGAGTGATTTCAGCTACAGGATAAGACGACAGTTTTGAAAGAGTAGCTCTGAGAGAAACATAAAGCAGCAACCATCGAAATTCTGATTAAAGCTGCAGCATACTACAGAAATAAAGGATGAAGAGCAAAAAGGGCATTAAGTAAGCAACCCACCATCATTTTGCAAAGGTATATGAAATTTATGCAGAGATACTCTTATGTTTCAAACATTAGTTCTGAAAAAATCCTTAAAAACTCCAGAGGTTACTGATCAGCTAGAATTAGCTTGTATTGCAACGTCTTCTCCCTGTATATTGTCTGTTCTGAGGAAATATCTACATGTAGAGGTTCGTTTTTCATTTTTAACTCCTACCTTTTATACCTTTCAAATATATAAATAGTATTAACAGTTATATTACATTGCCTGGTGTAGTAAACAGAAAGTAACTTTCAAAGTGATATTGCATGAGGTCTTTGTCAAGGTTACACAAAAAGCCCATGTGAAAAAAAAGAAGGAAAAAACCCCAAAGCCTTGTTGGTGCGACTATGACTGCAGTTTGAACAGGCGTCTGAAATTAATCCAGCTGCACGAGTAGCAAAGGTGAGGTCTTGTCTCGGAAATCACTGCACAGAAGTGGAAAGGAAATGCTACTTGGTGTCTCTTTCGACATGATGCCTCAGAACGGGTGGATGCTATAGGAAATTGCAGCTTTAGTGCTCATGTCACTGAAGAGTCAGTTGGTATTAGCTCTGCTTTATGTAAAGTAGCTGCCAGCTAGGCTGCTTCGAAACCCTTCGGCAGGAGGTGGATGGGTGCAAAGGGCCCCCCGCAGCAGGGAGCCCGGGGCACCGAGCCCCGGGGTGGCCTGCAGCCGGGGGACCCGCAGCTGAAAACGCTTCATTTCACTAGCACAAAACGCGTGACGGAGGAAGCCCGGCTAAACTGGGAACACAGGGAGGGAGGAGGGCTGGCGAGAAGGGCGAGCAGGAAGTCAGCAGCACAAACCCTCTGTCTGTCAGCAATCTACCAGGACAGGGTGGCTGGGACTGTGGCGTTTTGTGTCCGATGTAACTTTACACTTGTGTGAGTGTGTTTCACCTCAATATAAACAAAACCAACAACAAGAAGGAAGCTCATAAATTTTGAGATCTGAAACAGAGAACAGGTAAATAAAATCCACAGTAAAATGTGGTTCATAGTATGAATTCCATACATCAAATCTCAACATGTTATCTTTCTTCTCTCTATAAAGACCTCGTCAACAGACAAGTCTTCTATCACTGAATTTCAGGTTTAGTAATTCTGAATCCCATGAAATTCATCTGTTCACTATGGAAAGGACTGTCTGGAGAGTGGAACATGCTGTATCCTTTTAAGTGTGCATTGTGTTCAAAGTACTTTAACTTACTAGTTTTCTTTTTAAGGTGCCCTGATTCGTTTTTCCATTTTCTCTCTTTTTTTTTTTCCCTCTTTTCATTTTTTTTGGCAGTGTTGATTTACATCCTTAAATATATACCTCAAAAATCACCCATCAAGTTGCCAGATAGGAAGCCATATAATAATGAAAAAAAAAAAAAAAAATCAGGGATAAACATAGAAAATAAATAGGAATTCAAAAATAGTCACCACACCCTGAGAGCAGGCAGCAGTTTATCAAAAGCCAAAGCAACTCATTGTGAAGTGGTTTTAATACATAAACAAGTCTCATCTTTAAAGAACTCATTTCACAGTCTATACTTTCAGGTTGCAAAGTTCTGTCCCATGCAATTTTAATATATATATATTTTATGTAAATATATATATATACACACAGAGTCGTAAATTTTCCTTCATTGATTTCATAGGACTTTTTCTTCCCATTTACTTGCTAGATGTCCCTTTCATAAGTGCAAGATTAATGAAGGCATAATCCTATGTGATTACAATGATTACTTCAGTCAAACGTAGGAAGTGTAACACTCGAGTGTCTGTGTCAAGGCGATGTCTGATCGGGCAATGCTGAATTCATTTGGTTTGCACATGGATCATGCGCAACGGAAACGAACAAAAAGTAAAAAGAGAAAAAAAATTAGAGATAAAACCAGAAAATCCTTGGATCAAGGTATTGCTTTCTGCACTCCTGTCTCACATTATCTCTGGTCGATGTCCGCTGGAGCTGCCTTGCTTTTGTCGGGGTTCTCCTCCTCAGGCTCCACTTTGTACATTTCCTCGGAGCCCTCCTCGCTGTCATTCTCCTCCGACTCCGTCAGCAGCTCCTCATCCTTGTACTCTGCCACATCAACCACTGTTCCCAAATGCTCTTTTAGCTTCCCGTGGTGCTTTACATGGTAACGTTGGTTCTGGAAGAATTTGATAATGGTGTGTTTGGGGAGATCCAGCTGAGCAGAGAGCGTATGGATGGCTTCCTGATCAGGGTAGAGACCCACATCGTGGATAAAGCTTTGAAGGATACCGAGAGCCTCCAAAGAGATCTTGGTACGGGATCTTGGCTTTTTGGCACAACTGTCCTCAGCAGGTGGAGGAGGAGCCTCTTCTCTAGGTGGGGAATTCTCCTTTGCAGGCTGGGACTGCTGTCTGTGCAGCACCTACAAGATCAAAAAGACACAGACTTCATGCAGGTGCTGACCCCCTCGGTGCCTGAGATGAGGGCACTTGCACAGGTCTTTACTTGCACAGGGTCTACTTTGTTTTCATGAAGAAAAGTACAAATTAATATTCATTTCCCATTGCCTTTCTCATCTGTAAGACAGCTGCACCAGTGAAGGAGAAAGTGATATTAAAGTCAAACAATATAAAATTGATACAAACCCACTAAATAAATAAGAAATACAAAATACAAGTAATAAAAAGAAATATTAAATAGCCAAAATAAAAATGAAGTCAAAAGGTATTACAGTCTCATGGTCACGATGACTGGCCAGTTGTTCTCAGACAAGTCACTCTCTGGCTTTGCTTCCTTCCCCCCCTCCTTGTTTCCTCACATCCTTTTAAGCTACAGATTCTCACCTTTTCTACTGGATGCTGAGTACCACAAAGGCCCAGACACACGTGGGGTTGTCAGGTGCTACTTTATCATAAATAATGATTTGGCACTGAAATCTATCACAGCTGCTTTATGGAAGAAAAAAATGAATAATAGAAGTGCAGAGATTTGTTAAGATTTCCCTTCTATGAAAAGTGACATCGCAGCCAGTTCAGTTGCTTCACAGAGCTGACTTTAATGTGTCTCCTGAACAGACTTCTCTGTATTACATCTGTCTGAACTTCACTAGTTGAGAAGATCTGAGTTCAAATAATTATAACCCCCCATTCTGAGAAACCCTCTGGGCAAACACGCTTTTCAGTCTTGCAACAGATTTTCACCAGCAGAATCTCCTTTTCGGCAAGTTTAAAGAAAGCATATGTAGCTCTTAATCTTCCTAACAGCCACTTAAAATGATGAAGAAAGGGCTTGTGCAGCCCTTATTCCAGGGAAAAATACCTGATCTGAATTGTTAGAAATACAGAGGAGCTCCATATGCTTTCTCTAAAACCAAGAGAGATTACCAGCAAAAATCCCCTACAGGATTGAGGGCTGTATTTGCCCAGAGGTTTCTTCAGATGCAGGGAAATAATTACTAGAACTCAACACTACAGAGCTAACAAAATCAATATAGATACATATTTCCTTCTACAAATAAGAGGGAATTCTGGCTCTTCACCCACGAAGAAACCACCTTTGCTGCAAACCTTAACATCCAGAAAATCAACCCTACATTAAAGAGCTTTAAAGGGAAAAAAATAAGGATAAACAATGGAGATGTGCTGAGAACTTGCACTGAATTTTACACGTGTAGTGAGCCCCAGTAAAACTCTATGATGTTAGACAAGCTATTCCTGCAAGAGGGAAGTTCACTGTGCAACATCAGCCTGTTACGCAAATAAAAGCTCTGTGCCGAAGAGCCCTTTATTCATTTCCTTCATCAAGCATTGCTGCCACAGTCATTTAGAACATCACACTGTCTGAAAAGCACATCCAAGTGCACAGCCACTGCCCACCACACACACGTGGCCAAGGAGCACAAGCTGGAGCAAACACCGTCAAAATGACCCAACCTGCAGCATGGCCGAGGGATGGCCCTTCTGCTGCAGCACTGGGGAACAGGAGGCAGCACTCAGCCAGCCCAGAGGGGCTTCACCTCCATCTGCTGCTCAGTGCCAGGCACAGAGGCAGGACCTGGCATCACAGCCCCAATGGTACCTCAATGAGCAGTGGGTGCGTGAGGCTGTGCACGTGCAGACACACAACACACATCCCACCAACTGCAGCACAAGTCACTGCAGCCACCACAGAGCGATGCTCGTGACAGTGACGGAAGCACCCGAACAAGAAGGCAGCTTCCCAGCAGCTCCATGCTGTCTTCTGGAAGCAGGTGAGAGGCAGGGCCTGCCACGCGCCTGGCAAGAGCCGCTGATGGGCAGAAAGGCAGCAAACGTGTTTCAGTGCCAACAGATTCATTTTCCTCCCAAGCATGTAAATATGCAGGGTGTCACAGAAATGGAGCTAACCAAGGAGCTGTGGGAAAGGAGAAGCTCGAATGGAAATAACAGATAGTCTGGTTTGTGCTATTACATCTCTCAAAAAAGCACAATGTTCCAATGAATTCAATTGCTCAGCTGCAGTTTGAGGGTTTCATTTTTGTCCATGGATTGTTTTCAAAGACTGACGACTCCAAACAAGAGGGTTACAGATGAGGGTCATATCCATTCCTACATCACCAGAGAGCACTGAAAGGAGCAGAGCTGGGATCAGTGACAGCAGTCAAGGACCTAACCCATAAATTTATCACACAGCCCCTACCCAAATTATCTCCCCTGTCGTGCCCTCTGGTCCTGTCCCCTGACACTGTAATGCCCTGAGCAGACAAAAAAAGGAAGGATTTAACACCACCAATAAACTGCCAGGGAATTTACACACAGCGTCATACAAAAAGCCTCAAGTAGCATTGCTAATCAGAAGCTGAATTCAAGTAGCAGCTGACAGAGATAGAAACACATCCAGAAAGAGCGTGAATTACTCAGTTCATTCTTGTTGGAGTTGGAAGTGGGCTTTTTTTCCCCTTTTCAGTTGACAAATAGCATGAGAAACGATTCAGCTTGAAAAATGTTACAAGACTTCCAATCAAATATAATGATGAAAAAAGTCCAACAATACCGGATCAGCAGCAGTAAAATGTTTAATTTGAAGGAGATGAAGAGATGCCTACAGCATCTATAAAGCAATCAACCAAAGAGAGGGCTGAGAGCGGGAGGGAAAGAATAATTGTACTTAACCCTTCCTTTTCTGGAGTGCCCTCTCCATCCTCTCCGGAAAACACATAACCCAGAGTGATCAGTGTAGATATTAGGAAAAGGTTGTATTCTATTTTGCTTTTGCCATTACTTATGCTCTTAAATCTGCACGCAAAATTCCCACTGGCTTCATGCACTGCTGTGCACACCCTGCTGTAACACCTCAGGGTTTTGGGTGAGTGCTGCTTTGCGTCTGTATTGCAAAGAGGGAAGTCCCATTGATCTTCCATGATTAAAGCATAGGCTGCAGCACATTTTCCAGTGCAGATAAAGCCCCCAAATGATGGTGTGACCTACCACGAAACATCACCTGTATGGTGGGCTTCAGAGAGCACGGGTAAAAACAACATCCACGCTTGGCTCTCCTTTTCCCGAGAGGTGGTGCTGGGCTGGGAAAGGTGCACATCCCAGTACAGGTGCACCGTGCTCCTCTTTTCCACTCCATTCTCCTTTCTCTGTGCCCTTCCTCACCACTCCCCAGCCACAGTGGGGCAGCCTCCTCCTCCACCGCAGCCACCATCATCTGGAGCTGACTTCCCTTCCCCTCCTTCACTCCTCACTGACTCCCCACCTACTTCCAAATCAAACGTGAAGACATCGATATCCTTCCATGCCCATAGGACTTATTTTTTCCATCCCTTCAAGAGATTTCATCTTTAAACTCTACAGGCACGGATGTCCTCTCAGGGTTTCAGAACAGAGCAGCCTTGGAAGATGCTGCTTTGTGAAGGTTCATTCACGTAGACTTTGACCTCAGAGACAGATCCATTTTTCCAAATACATTAATCAGCCCTGGTACGAAACTTGTGAGTCAACGACTATGATGGAAGTTGACTTTAAAAGATAAAGTGACTGGTTTTAAATCGCGCTGTACTGAAATATGATTTGAAGGCCACAATGAAAACCAGCTGGAAGCCATGTGTAAAATATAATAGTACATGCCTACAGGGAAGGAAGTGAGATATTGAATGATTAAGTTTAGGAGAGTATATAATGTAGTGTATCATTACGGCAGTGATCAGGATTACTTGTAATAAGCTAAGGGTTTGTGGTCTTTCTAAAATCCAAAGCCAAGAATTACTGGGGGGGAAGGGATCACTGCACTGCTTTACATGTATCCACTCCCCATGTCTCGGGATGCTCCCGCAGGAGAAACCTGACTTTGGCAGGCTAGGACAGCCGTGCTCCCACAGAAAAGAGAGGTGAGTGAACCCAAACTGAACGCTGAACGTCATTGTAATTGCAGTCTGTGTCTGCACTGTATTTAATTTTGGCTGGATTCACTATCCCACTGATGTTTGTTTCCATTTCCACCCACTTCCTAGCTAGGACTAGACACGTGAAAATGGTGAGTTGCTAAGGGGAGACAAGCAGGGTGCTTGAGTGGGGTATACACACGGGCACCAACTGCAGTGAGGCACTGGGTGACAACACTCACCCTGTGAAATGCCACCTTTCATTGCCTCAACAACCATTGCAGCAGATAAGAAACAGGAACTACATCTCTACATCAAAACCCCGAGCTCTTTTATTTCATAGTGGGGTTCTGCTCTTCCCTTTGCAAACAGGATTAGTCATGTGAGCTCCCTTCCCACGGGTTTTGCTGAGATGATTAGGTCCCCTTACTATGAGTAACACCAAAAATGTTCTGTTCTTGCAAGACAAGACTGCAGTTGCCAGTGATTGCTCTTGTTGAACAGACGCTGCCTTCCTCTGTGCACAGACAAAGCAAGCACCAACAGGCATCTCAAGGGGCATGTGCTGGTCAGTACTGATGCTGATAACCCAAACCCACAAGGAGCAAAATTGAATGGATTTGCCTTCTCTTCACCAGAGGAGGCTTAGATTGGATATTAGGAAACATTTCTTCATAGAAAGGGCTGTCAAGCATTGGAACAGGCTGTCCAGGGAAGTGGTTGAGTCACTATACCTGGAGGTATTTAAAAGACATGTAGACATGGCACTTAGAGACATGGTTTAACGGTGGACTTGACAGTGTTAGATTAATGGTTTGACTTGACAATCTTAAGGGTCTTTTCCAACCTAAACAATCCTATGATTCTATTCTCTATGGTGGCAAGGGGTCTCACCTTTTTGCTTCACATTGCTTTCATGGCTAGCCATAACACTCCATCACACCAAGGATTTTTATGCCAAAGAGAGCAAGTTTTTAGCCTGCTTAAGCAGCCCAACACAAAAGCAAAGGAGAGTGGCATGGTTTAGTGGGAGGTGTCCCTGCCCATAGCAGGGGGGTTGCAACTAGGTGATCTTAAGGTCCTTTCCAACCCCAAATGATCTATGATTCTATGATTCTGTGCACACACACTACAAAATGTAGGTTCAGAACGTGTGTTTGGTACCTCTAACATCAGCCATCTATTACAACCCTTAAAAGCCTTCAAGGCTAGTGAGCAGGATTTGCCAACAATTTGCCACTCGATGCAAAACCCAATTCACTTTGTACTTCAGTAAGGAAGCCCCCAGAAAAGCTCCTTCCCAAGGACTAGCTGAAGTCAAAGGGAGGGTGCAGGACAAGCCTAAACACAGTGTTCAGCTGCATTTTACTGACACCTGTAGCTGGAATTTGCAACACTTCACCTCTGCAAGCCAAGAGCTCCTGGGCAGTGCCTAGCTATCACGTCAGAGTTTACTGAAGAGGAAACCTCCATCACCTCGCCAAGAAATCTTATAGCTGGAAGGAGGCTCCGTCCCTCTTATCAGATCTTACAGGAACAGTCTGTGGGAGATCACTTATTCACACAAACAGCCGCACACTCCTTGCCTGGGGTCTCTCTGGGCTGTGCAAGAGAACAAAGCAAGCTGCTGCCATAAACAGGCTTGCACCCTGACAGCCCCTCAGCCCGGGGCTCGCAGGGGTAAGAGCATTAATTAGACACAGTCACTGTGCCAAGACACTTTACAGGTTTCCGAGGAATGTCTGTACAAGAAACCGTAGCAGAAGTTACAATTTGCACCTGTGTTCATTTCTTTCCTCTTAAAAATGTGGCTGTTAGAACTCTTTTTTCCTCCCTTGCAAAAATACATTCCCTGGGTAAACACTGCAGCGCCGGTCACAGCCCCAAATGAAGTATTTTCTTTGGGCTCATTCTCACAAGTGGTGATTTCACACCCTGACACCATAAAGCTGTGTTAAAGACTGCGGTTTAGTTCCCTTGCTTTTCTTGGATTATACAGTATCCTAAGGTCAAAACTCAGGAAAATCCAAAACTGTTATTAAAAAAGAAAAAGTATCTATGAAGTGATGACAAATTGCAGACTACAGGTGTTAGATTACATTCTGACTCCAGGCAGGTTTAATATACTTTAGTTTCCTTTTACAATTGCCCTTAGCAGGGACTGTTATCGGTAAGGGATTTAAAAAAACCTATGGTACTCAATAAAAGAAGACCGTGTCAAAAGAAATCAATATGAGCGTGCAAAATGGTAGGAAGTCTGACATGGATAAATATGTTCACTTTCATCCAACTTCAGTCTGAGCTTCTTTTAATTTCATAGCTCAAAATGCCAGCCACACATCCTGTGCATTTTCCAATCCAGCTTAATAATTGCTTCACAAGAGTAAACACCATTATTGGAGATAATTATAATACATGTCTACGATACAATGTACCCCATCTCATGCAAACCAGACCAAATCAGCCAACCAGAGCTGGGGGCTACAACCGCTTGTAACCCCACAGCCCTGGGTCAAGTTCAGCTGCAAAGACAAAGCAGTCACACAGTAAAAGAACCCCCAGATGTTCAGGCCTTTCCTGTCACCCTTCAACTGCTGCTGACCACCACTGGAGCCAGAACACCGGATCAGACCAACCCTGCATCCTAAATCTCTCAGCTCTGAGGTACAAGTCACTCTCTGAGACACACGGAAGGGGAGTCAAGAGAGAACTGTAAGGAGAGAAATGAGTTCCACAGGGAACTCAAAGTCAAAGGCAAGTTTGGCTTCCAGGCTGGAATGTGAGCTAGCTGAAGTGATTCATTTTAACATCTTTGGAGCACACTTGCCACATGCTTCCCTTTGTGTTACAGCGGTCGCCTTGCTTAAGGGCAGGAAATAGGCAGAGAACTGAAAACATGGCAAGACACTGAACAAACACCCAGTCTCTAAAACACACCGCAGCCCCGTCCCGAAGCTCTTCTCCAGGACTAAACTGTCAAAAATAGTCACAGAGGTGACAAAAAAAGACAACAGGAAGAAAAAAATCATCAAAACACAACAAAACTTTCAGTAGCGCATTGCTTTCTGCATCCCACATGAAGTGATGAGCACAATGCAATTAATCTTGACTGGAAGGTGGGGGAAGGTGTCTCCCCCCAGCACACGCTGCTCCCATTAATGCTAACAGCAGCTTAGCATGCATCAAAGAGCAAATACACCACAGAACATTTTTAAGAGCTATCGTCACTAGAGATAAAATATAAATTACAGCCTGATTACACTGTGCTGCCAAGAGGCTGCATGTGCAGCATAGCCCGCAGCGACATCTGGGCATGACCAGATAACTTCTGGACAGGTCTAAGGCCACTGTACCACATCCAAGCACAGGAGTATTGGCTTGCCTTTGCTCTGCTCCCAAGGAGCCGTGGCAGTGCTCTCTGCACAGTTGTTTGAAGCGTGTTAACAAATCAGCTTGACAAAGAGAAAAAAAATCTCTGCCATCGCTTGACCACAGTCATGATCTTTTTCTTCAGTAATGTGTGGTTTATTTCCTTTTCCTGATCTCTGCTAATAGACAGCACGTGCCTACACAATAGCCACTATTTTGTCTGTATAATGTTAAGTAAATCACAAAACTCTGACAATGTGGAGCAGCGTCCTGGTGTTTCCTGGGGTAACTGCTCTCCCTCCAACTCTTCTAACTTGACTAACTCAACTCTTCCCACAAAAGCACAGGCCCAACTTTCATTGCCGTGCAAGTGCCTGAGAACTGGCTGATTTTATGGGGTAGCATAAATGAGCTCATGCTGATGAACGTTAGTGGATTAGCTCCGAATTTCCCATCTTTGGCTGGTTTAAGCCAGATTCCTAGGCTTACTGCACAGTGCCTGTGGCCAGCAGAGGATGTCCCTCTCTCAAATACCTGGCTGCAGCCTGGGAGGGCTCTCAGCTGCTGTTCAGCCACAGGTGGAGCAGGCACATACCTCCTTGTAAAATACCCAAGGGGTCAGATTCATTCCGGCTTCTGCTGGCACAAACCAGGGTGCTGGTTACAGGGAGGCTGAAGCAGGAAGTGTTGCACAACCCCGCTGCAGACTCTCTCCTGAAGGCATCGGTGATGGATGGCTCCATTGTCTGGGGATGGGGCATGGCCAGCACAGCTGGCATGGGGGCCAGCCTTCTGCATCCTCCAGCAGGCAGCAGGGCTCTGCCAGCCTCAAAGAGCCATGCAAGTCTCTTTTGCCTGTAACCTGCAGCAGCAAGGCAAGGGGGGCAGCGACAGCCCTGTAAAGGTCAGTGCTAACCTTCTGCAGGGTGATGCTAACTGGAGTGCCACCCAAGTGGACTCTGACCATCTGTGTGTGCATCCAATTAACACTTACCGACTTCAAAACGAGATCATGAGCTTTGCAGGCCTACGACTTGCTTCTTCCATGCTTTCTCTTGCGAGGCTGTCCAGAGTGCTATGGCACATAGGGAGCAGTTCCCAAACAGAGCATGAGCTTGGTTGTGGCTGGAGAAAGGGTCTAACAAAGGTTTGAGGTCAATTCTGAGTTTCCCTATGCCAACCTAGCTAATCCCAATGAGGAGCTCACAGGATGCCACAGGAACTAAGGAAGCAACAAAGGGCTTTTGGTTTGCTTTTCTGCAGAAAGAATACTCCCGGTATCCTCTACACTTGGTTTAATTAACACTACACATGCTCTCCTTTCCTTTCGAAAGGCAGAAGCGCATCTGTGGGCAGTGTGAGCAAGATCTTCCCTGACAAGCCCCAACCTAAAGCCATGCTTAAGTTCATGCTCTAAACCCCTAACTATGGCGGCATGAATGGCACCACTATAATCACGCTGTTTTCCAGTTCCTTAGATCAGGAGGAGGCAGTGCATTATTTTAGGAAGGGTATGTTTGGATTAGACACTGGGTTCTGGTAGGGGGTGAGGGGTAATTATTTGTCCCATCAGACTGGTTTAGGTCCTTACAGATGGCTATTTGGGGTTCCAGGAATACCCAACTGTACTGCTAATTTTTACAGTGGGGGCAGTTAGAAGTCAGGAGAACCTGACTGTTATGGTTAGTGAAAATAGGAGATTTGTGCTGATAAAACACTACTCAGCATGTTTTTTGCTTTCTAGACGTAACCACCAACGCACTTAATAACAGGACTTGAGCAAACTATACTGCGTGAATCAAACACATAAAAGTATAAATATTCCTTTTTTTAGAACACAAGTCTTAAAAAGTGCATTATAATCAACTACCATGGTAAGAGCAAAATATCCAGCATTACCACACACTCAACTGGCATAATGGGCTTTATTATACCCTTAGCTTGAAACTGGGTAAATAAAAATTAAATGACCAAAGTACAGTCTCCAGCACAGATTAGGGCACTGAGGACAGGGCGCCTCAGAGAATTACATCTGAAATCCTTTGTCCTCCTGACACACTCTGGAAAAGGTGGGCACATCCAGCAGGCTGAGGAAGCCGCGCTGGCATGACTGCTTCTGTATGCCACTACTCTGACCTGTACCTATTTTATAGACCCTGGATGCTGGAAGAAACAGGCTTTATGGAAAGTAAACAGCACCTGCAGTTTATATTCACAATACTGGAAAATATGCAGTTGGGAAGAGAAAAGAAAGCACTATTTTGTTCATTTCTAATAAAATGATTTAATTTATGGCCAGTGAGGCAGTATTAGGACAAACCAGAGAATGGCACTGTTGTGGCCCTGGGATCCATCCCTGGCTTTGCTGCTGCCTGCTGTGGGGAGCTCTGTGGATGGCTCAGCCTGGGGCTGGCTACACACGCATACTCACAGGGGTAAGCTCACGCTCAACACAAGCCTGCAGCTAGTGCAGAACTGCGCGCAAGGAGCCCCAGGCTTTTGCCAGAAATGCACACCCATTCTTTGCTTCATTAAGGGTAGAACTGTGGGGCATTTTTCAGTCAAAAAGCGTTCTTTTGGTCAAAACTGTTGTCTGAGTGACATCAAAGTACTGCCTAAATAAAGTCTGCTTTGCCAAGCTGTTTGTCTGGGGTGGCGGGGGGGTGGCGGATACTCTGACAAAGTTCAAGCGGTTCTGTAGGCATTTTTCATGAACCAGCACATTCTGGTTGCTTTTATTCAGAACAACTTCTGCGCTTTGAATTCTTCCTATTCTCCTTCACAGCGTTTATGTTGCTCTAAACGGCCGCAAACCTTTGGGTTTTTTTAATTTTAACTGAAAATAGCAATTTAAAAAGCACTAACGTATTTTTTTTCTTTCAGTATTTCAGAAATGTCAGCAATACCTTAAACTAACTCAAGAACTTCTATAGCTCTAGGCTGTACCACCCTCACAGCCATCTATCTACTGACCTGCCTCCTTCACCATCGTATTTAGAAAGGGTTGCACTGATGGGAGCACTGAAAGAATGAAATGTAATGCAGTTTATAAAAGGAGATGGATGTGAATCTTTCCCATCTCAAAATCCAATAAAGCTGATGATTTTTATTGCATGTGGGAGTCCTTTGGTCTATGTAATACTGATTAGCAGCTTGGCCAGTAAGTCTGATAAAACCAGAAAGTACTTTCAAATATATTCTGGCCAGAAACACTTGGGAGAGAAGCGTGCGTGTTGCAGCTAATGGCCCCAAGGGCACGCACGTACCTTGGGATTTCTTCCTTGGTTCTGTTCCATCTTGCCGTGGTTTTGTTTCATTCTCTTCAGAATTAATGACTCCAAGGCTCTCTTACCCGTGTGTCTTCCCAAAAGGAGGCATCATCTCAAAACTATTCCTCCTCATCCTTCCTACAGTCCTGAACCCTAAAATTTACAACCTGCTTCAGTTAGGGCTCTGGACTGGATTTTAATGGATCCCAAACACAGCAATGCAGCATTCTTACTCCTAATCACATTTAAACAAGGAAACACCAGGAATAACATTACTCCAAGCCAGCAATGCTTCCCCAGTGCTAATCAGGCCATTAAAAAGGCATATGAAGTCTGTCTGACGCAGAGGGGCAAAGACAACTACAGAAATGAATCAAAACCAGGGAAAAACTAGAGATAAAAAGCAGTAATACTCCTTTCAGCACACCACAGCCTGAATGCATGATAAGTGGCTAAAAGACACAATCACTGCAAGATCTAGAGAGAAAAAAAAAGGTCCTCTGGCTGAATGAAATGTAAATTAAACTCACTCTGGCACAGAAAGGCTCCCTCTGCAGGGCAGGACTCACTGCCATTGGGAAATCCAGCCCCGTTTGCTGCCACAGCTGACCCTGCCTGAGCTCGCCTAAGGAAAACACACACGCTGCAAGCCAACAGTTGGAGGGAAAGGAATTAAAACCCAAACGCAGTACACTTGCTAGAAGAGATTTCCATGGAGGTTCCCCCTCCAGTAAGCAGATGGTTTTCAGTTAGTCAAGGCCAGGCACTGCCTATGTGGTTTCCTGCCTGTTTGCCTTTGTAGCTTATCTAGATCTCATCAAGACACCCAGTCCGAAGAAGTAAGAATGGCTAAGTACAGAAATTAGGGAAACTACACACAAATGAGCCTTGGCTTGCACATGTGCAGACAAGCAGGGGAATCTGTGCCCGCGGGTGCCAGGGCAGGCACGTCAGGCTGTGGCACATCTCATCTGCTGAGCCTGGATCAGGTTAGTGCTGCAGAAAGTTACCGAAGTTGTGCCTGAGTCTATCCAAAACAACTCAGCTGCTGTTTCCCTGCTCCCTGACATCAGTTTACAACCCTGCCTGCTCCATGGTGTTGGTGCCCGCTGGCAGGCCAGCTCCTCAGAGGGATGGAGCACACGCAATGCATGTCTATGTGTTCTGCAAAGCTCTGGGCAGACGCTGGCTGTGCATGGCAGCAATGCAAAAATGCGACCAGGAACATATGCCCAAGCTACCATATGGAAAGGGCATTCTCAAATTAAACCCTGAAACCCAGATGAGATCTGAGCAAAGGACAGTTTCACTTAAAGGAAATCTCTGAGGTCAACCAGCAATTAACTGAAAGGTTCTGATTGAATACGCTATTGACTGCACTCACATCAGACAGCTTCCTGTTTATTATACCTTATGGGCTGTCTAGGTGCCAAGACATTAAACTGTCAATAATCTATTAATACTAAACAGCTCCTCCCATGCAAATCCTCTTAGGCTAAGAAACTGCACTAAAAAGATGGAAATTTTTGAAGTGAGATGGAAATGAGCTTTTTAAGGGTATTTCTTTGCTTGGTTCCAGCTGAAAGTACAGCAACGTTCATAAACAATATAACACGCAGTCTATAACTACATGGAAAAAATTGTGTTAAAAAAAATCAGACATGATTGAGACCATATCCTGAAATCTGGCTTTCTTTTCCAAGCCATCTTTAAACCGTCTAAGTTAAATTTAATTAACAATTTACAACAAGGAGAGAGAAGTTATTTAAAGAGAGGCCTACAGGTCCTTAACATTCAGTGTCTGGGAAACAGTTGTATGTAAAAAAAAAGTTTTAATGAATTTAACAGAGAAAAGCACTTCAATTAAACGCTGTCAAAGAGGATTGTATTAATGACTGCACACAAAGGAATTTAAAGCAAGCCAAGTATATTTAGCAAATAGGAAGTAGGCTTTCAGAGGCTGCAACTATTTATGTTTCTGCCATTGCAATGCATCTCGGAGAGCGCGTTGCCAATTGAAAGCAGTTATGTTATTAGATATGATTTTATTTATTATGCATTATTAAAATTTCAAATGCTGCAGGGATACATTTATTTCACTTCTAAAATGAAAGAACAAAGATATTTCCCGCTTGTTCAGTAAGAAGAAAACGAGAAGAGGAAATAAATAATAAATACTACTAATAATAACTTAGCACTTAAACTAGTGAAGTGCTGTCCAGACAGATCTTTTATGGGGCTTGGTGAGTCCTGAAGTTTTAGGCTCCCTCTTTCTGCTACAACTAGATGGATTCACAGTCGCTACAGCAGCTTCTCTCAGCACAGCATGGAAAAAGGAGACAGCTCATACTCCTTGTGGCAGGATACAGATCCTGGCTGTATCCTGAGCTAGCACAAAGGACTTCTGCAATACTCTGCATGTTTCAAAAGTTACCAAACTCCCAAGAGGTAAAAAGAAAACGAAGTTGCCAAGCAAGATTGAGAAGACCAAGGTCTTTCAGACCTAGCCAAGAGACGCAGCCACACAGCTCTCACAAAAGCTCCTAAAAACTATGGGTCTGCATTGAGTCTTTCTGCAGAACGTGCTCACCTTCCTCAACATCGATGTGATGGGACTTGTGGCAGGAAGGAAAGTGGCTCTTCACAATCCTCCCCACCCATGTGCCTTGGATTCAAGTGCTGCACTTCAAATGGGCATGGCCTAGTAAGAGCATAATGTAGAGATCTAAAGCATAAATCTGAGGAAAAGCAACTAGAAAATTCAAGGGAGTTCAACATTACTTTGTGCTATGATGGTACAAATAGCATAAAACTAAATTTAGTACAAACTGGAAACCGAGGAATGTTTTTTGACACAAAGTTAATGAGATGGCTGGGTCTGTAATATCCAGGATATGTTCTGTGATTTACCACATCCTTTTTGCCATATGTAATGGTAAGATGTTAATAATGATTTTAGATGTTTTAAACTTCTGAACGTTCCACCAGAGGCACCTTATACGTGCTTGTATTCCTTGGTTTCTGAACACTAAATCTCTTTAAGTTAGGCACCATGATGTCAGTTAGTTCCAAATTACTGGTTTTAAAACGGATTTATTTGTACTTAAGTGTAAGATTTTTACCTTCTAATTTGAAACATGAAGAAGTGAGTAGAACTGGGGGAAAAGCCATTGCAAAGGAGGCACAAGGGATACCTACTTCCTTTCACAATGTGAGTAGCATCAAGTTCAATTTTCTAAATACGTTATCTGATTTTTGTTTAAGACCTTAATAAAAGTCATGTGTGATGTGTGTTGAGAATGTAGCCTTTGTTGTTCTACAGCTAGGGATCTTGCAAACAGCTTCGCTTCGTCTGTGCCAAGATATTTTGGAATATTCTTTGAAACACTGTATGCATAGATGACTGTGAGAAAAAATATGTGCTACTGTACTTCTGGATACTTGATGCGTGAGAATAGTGCATACGCACAAAAACATTCCCAATTCAACCCTTAAAAAGTCCATAAAAACATGGAACAACAGACACAGCATACTAACCCTGAAAAAAATACACATATCCCTACACATATCCTTGGGTATGGGATACACAACCAATGGATTCCCAAGGAGACTGGCCCAGAGCAAGGAGACTGAGTATCTACAGGCTACTCTGCTGTAGCTTAACCCCTAGCACTGCCCAGAAGCTTGGGGGATGCTGTGCAACACAGGAGGAAGAGAAGCTCACTCGCTCTCAGAGATCCTGGGGGACAACCAGTGCAACGTGCTCTGGTAGCACAAGACAATCTTGTTTCCCTCCCCATGTCACTTTTACAACTGCCCATCTGCACAGAAACGCCAATGCAACGCTCCAGGGCTACAACTTCACCCAAAGATTTTGGTGAGGAGCCCGAGAATGAATGCTGCATACGGCCGGCACCCCACAAACGTTTACACATCTCTGAAGCCTGGTATTATTATTTATGTGCAAATGTGAGGGACAGGGAGTATTTAATGAGCATTAAAAAGAAATCTAAAAGAGCAACATTTTAAACCGCAAAACTTCTGAAACATAAATGGAGCAGAGGCTCATCTAGCGGCCCTTCAGCCTCCAAGGATCACCTGCTGCCAGCAAGCTTCAAAGGCTACGGGAATTTAAAGAGCTTTATTTAGAGATCTTGCTCTAGATGCTTGCTCATCCCCAACCTACTACAACTCCCTACAATGCTGGTAGTTAAGCATTCACTAGAGGTTCAGGACTGGGAGAAATGAGGGCTAAATCTGGTCAAATTGTGTGTGAAAGGCAAAAGGGTGAGATGACAGGGGCCAGATCTACAGTGAAAAACGACACTATCCTCTTTACTTGATCTCCCATTTCTAGGGTTAAATGGAATCGTACTAAGCCTAATGTCAGAACAGAAGCAGTTTTGCTTCAATTGCAAGCACACTCCCCGCTATCATTTCAACAGGAATCACAGGCTTAAAGTTAATAAAAATCAGCAGCACTTTTCAGCCACATTAGATATCCACACTAAGCAGAAACAGCTGAGAAGGCACAGTAGGCAGGTTTGGCTACAGCAGTCAAAGCTCAGTGCCTTTCCACTGCAACTGTGATAACTACCGATCACTAGAAGCTCCATCAGACACCTCAGAGTGGAATGTAATGGGCTCCTTCTCTGATACGCGCTCCTGTTGCCTTTGTGAAACCTCACGCAACACTCCTGAGCTGCTGTGGAACCCCAGGAAAATAGTGTGCACCCAAAGGATGGAAAAGCAGAGTGCACAGCCACAGCTTTTGTTCCAAAACACAGTTATGTGTGGCTGCAGGGCATGGGTACTGGAGCAGTACGAGAAATGAGTTCAGAAGTGGAAGCCTTCTGAAAGCTTTGCTTGTACTGCTTTCTTCGAAGGGAGTTCCTTACCTCAACCAAAAGCAGACACACGCATGATAAGAGATAAATGCAGAGTAAGTGGCATTTGCAATACATATTGCCTTCAGCTTTAATACTGCACAGAAGTTACAGAGTTTGAGAACTTTTTTGGTGAGATTTTTGGATGGTTTAGATTGAAAGGAGATACTGAAATGGGCTGATATTGTCTATTTTTAGTAAGAAAGAGAGAATGGAACTCCAGATAACCTAACAACTGAGAAAGACAGATATTCTCCACTCACAAAATTTGCAGATCTCATTCTGACATGCATTTCCCCCTGCAGTTCTCAGTTAAAGACTAAATAAATACTCCGGCTGCAACCCACCCAAACCAAAGCTCTGACCTTTTTGAATGGAATGAATAAACCTACAACACAAGTATCTCTGAAAGTCCATCTGGGCTTGTTGAGTACAAGATGTCTCACCAGACTTTAGGTGTCTCACCCTATCTGAGCAGACATCATAACTAGCTACAGAATAAGAAGCTGAGGGAATCAAAAAGCAGTGAGGATCAATCTGTGGTCTAGCCTTAAGGTGCAGAGAAATGATCAAAAAGCAGAACTATCAGGGTGCAGCCATTAGCAATGAATTGCAGGGCACACCATCTGCAAATTGCCTAGAAGAAACAGTAAGCACCAAAGTCAGTGAGCTAGCATGGTTTGGGAAAGAAGTTTTTGTCCAAGTCTCCTGGATAAGTCAGTCCTGATTTCCAGTATGCAAAATCTCCTGCTGTAACCCACACAAACACAGCAAAAACGTACCGTGCACATCAATCTATAGATCATTAAGCACACCATGTTTCCCGATGGAATAACACAGTTTTGCTTCACTCATTGTCTATGATTGGCCTAAGTATTATTAATTATTTTTTAAGAAATTTTAAGTCTCCCTGTTTTTTCCTGCATGCTATGCACTCTGTGACCCATGAACTCTGAAGACATTGTTTAGAATCAGATATTTCATTAGGAAGAACTAACGTGGTGTTCACTGCTTCTTTTATTACTTCTAGAAAGAAAATACACAATTAGTTTCACTGGATTGCCATTGCCATTTGCCTTGACCCATTTTTATGAGGGCTCCACATTCTGCTGGTTTGTATTTCATTGTCATTTCTAAAATATTTGTTCCCTTCCATCCCTCACAAAATGACAAAATTAGTATTTCATTCACTTCTGTCGTATGTTATTTTCCACATATTTAAAGAGAGACCACAATGTCTGCAGTGAACACACAATACAAAAAAGCTTCCCTACAGCTTTCTGCTAAGCCTTCTTTTATTTACTAATGTTCCTTCATGATTTATGATCTGAACTATTATAAATTGCCAGAGTTGTCTAAATCAAAGCTTCTGAGGGAAAAAAGGGTGGAGGGATGTCAGTTTAAAAAAGTGACCAAAGTAACTGTATTAGAAAGCACGTGAAAACCATTCCTGTTTCTTTAAAGTCAACATTTCACTGCTCTTAAATCAATATGTACCTACCAGCTTCAGTAGGTCTATCTGTCAGCTTATGCAGAAAATGAAAGGCAAGGTTTCCCCGCTCTCTGAACAGCAGGTACTTTGCTGCAGTGGTGGCTCATTACTCCAGAGAACAGGCTTATCCACCCCAACACTCCAGAGACAACAGCCTGATTCATCATTTTCCCAACTGAGTCAGGTTTCTCTGCCCCAGCAATTAACAATGAATTAGCACTATATTAAAGTGCCAGGCAAGATGGTTATTCTCTGGAGTGGTCACCTTGGACACAGCAGACAAACAGTGGGAGAAGGGAGAGAAATTAGATTTACTGTGTCCCAGAGTGTCTGTAACAAACAGAATTCCTGGTTGGCAACGGGAAGCGGCTATAGGCACTTCTCAGCATTAACACTCCAAAAAGGTCCAATGCCAGCCTGGGAATGGTGGGATTTAGTGAGGGTACCCTCACCTCTGCAGAGCAAGAAGCTAAACACAGAAGCATGAGGGCTGCAAAGTGACTACTCTGCATGCAGGCTGTCCAATAGATCTCCACAACAGCCAGGCCAGATCAAAGATCCAGCCAGGATCCCACATCTGATGGTGGTAGAAGAGGATGAGAACAGGGTAAAAACATCATGCTTTCTGGCATCCCCTTCCCACTTTCCAGGAATCTGTGGGATAAAGTCACTTAGTGCACACCTGAATAACCTCAAAAACCAAGTGAGCAGCTGTGGCGAGCTCAGCCTGCACACACAGCAACATGTAGGTATAGTGTGGATGCTCTGCAACCGGCATGTGAAGGAAAATCCACACTCCAGCACGTCCATATGGTCACACCCGATGCTGCCAGAGAACACAGCCATGTCACAGAGCTCCACAGGGCTCACATTTTATGACTCCTCAGCACAATAACAAATAAATCAAGTGTGCAGAGAGGAATTTCTTGTGCACTGAGCTTCCATTATAGATATTTTTCACTTCAGAAACAGGAAAATATTTGATTAAATGGATTAATATATGGCGGACGGGAAAAATCTAATGGAAGAGAGAAAGAATGAAAATATTTCTTTTTAAAGCCCTGAACCTAAAGCTATACAGTGAGGTAGAGGCTAGCAATACCAAACAGAGGGCAAGAACCTGCCACAAAAGAAACAACAATCCCTTAAACATCAAAAGCTATTTCCAGCTGACCTTTCACAGCATTACCACAACAGCCCCACTGTGCACACTCTGCCTTTAAAGGACAGAAACCATACATGGTCTTGGGTTGATTCCCTCACTGAAGATGCACCCAACCCTCTAATTGGGAAGTGAGCTACACAAAGCTCGTCACAATGAAATCTTCGCTATTTCCAAGAAACTATACCAGAGAAAAGGTTTACATTTATCGATTCATTATCTCTTGCTGGTCATGCCTCTTGTGATGACAACCCGGATTTTCTTCCAAGTATTTCAGTCTGACAGAGGCGTGTCCCCAGCCCACCAGAAGGCTCGATCATGCTCTGGCATCAGCACGGGACAGCCTGTTTTCAGGCTCTCTCAGTGCCACAGCTGGAGGAGCAGGAGACTCAAGCATCAGACACAAGTTACCGTACACATGTCAAATCCATCAGAGCAGAGAGGAAGATGGGATGGGCGGGGAGAGAGCAGAGGTAAGAACCTCCTGCCTGCTTTGGTGTCACTGCTCTGCTCAGGCTGCTACTCACAGCACTGCTATGTGTATCTTCTTCAAAGGACTGTCGACATCAAGGCTGCAGGGAAGGGCTCGACCTACAGTGCACTTTCCACTAGCAAAGCCTACAAAGCAAATCACATTGGTGACTGCAGCTCTTGGATTTTTCCACCCACTGCTAAAATGCAGCCAGGCACCACGGCAGACATTCTGCACCCGCCACTGCTTTGAGAAGGAAATGAGAGCTGCTTTCCCACTTGACACTACAGGGGGAACTTTAGATAGGCAGAATGTAATTACTTGGCCTGGAGTTCAGCCAGGAGCGGGGCCCAAGACCCCTACCTTATGTAAGGTGTCACAAAACCTCCCATGACTGCAAGTGTGAGGACCTCAGCTTTAAATCTCTGGCTGCTGTCACTGATTCTTCATGGCTAATTACCTAATAGTGACCCTTGCAGCAAAGCCAAAAGACAAACCTTGCTGCTTGAAACAACTCAAGTCCCAGAGACTGAAAACTACACCAAAATTGCTTGATGCAGAGTATCTTCTGACAGCAGGGAGCAGGTGGACAGCAAGCCTCCTGTGTCTGGCACTGGTAGGGTGTCACTCCAAAACCTACTGGGGTTTTTCGATGGGCAAACATAGCTTTAAAATGCAGCACCCTCAAAACACAAGCCTACTGTATCAACTGTTTACCAGAGTCTCCAGAGTTTTGCTGTATGCACTTGCCAGCTGGTTCCATTTATTTCTCTTCATTTTTTGTATTTTGACTGTAATAAATAATTAATCCATGGCTTTGTAAGCTGCTGACAAATATAACTGCACTGCATTCCAGCACAGTGTAACATGTCACTCACAAGAGCCAACCTGCATGACACAGAACAGTGATGTGCAGAAGGGTTTGGAAAGTAGGCTAATCATCAAGGTCACCCACAAGAGCTCATGGAAACAACTTCAAACTGTTCCTTAGGGGATACCCCTACTTGCTGTGGCCACCCAAACTGGGTTAATAAGCTCAAATATACACACATCTAATTCTCTTCCCACATGTTAGCTCGGGCCTTTACTCTTTTGTAGCTCCTTGCCTCTGAGATCCCACAGATTTTTGGAAACAACAGACAAAACCTGGAGCATTACTCAGAGCACTTCCCCTACTTCACAGCTCTGAGAATCCAAATCCCAAGAAACCCATTTTTTCTTCCAGGAAAAGACCAAATAGACAGCAAGGAGGAAGTCAGTAGCAGAAAAGACAAAGACGACTGAGCGAGGCAATAATTAATCTGGGCAAGACCAATGTGTTTCAAAAGGGGCAGGACAACAAGACAAGAAAATCCTCCCACCTTTGAAAAAGGTGACTGGATAGTTGGCAGCAGTGCCAGCAGCAGCGGAACAAGAGCAGAGACAAAGAATAGAGGCTGAATGCCAAGGTTCACAGCAAGAGTAGCAGAGTGGTGCAAGCTGCCATCAAATATCAACGGGCAGAGCAAAGGTGGGAGGAGGAACCATGAGATCACCAGAGAGAAACACTGTATGGACAGCTCTCTGAGGGCAGCCACACCATGGGATCAGGTGAATGGTACCGAGTGCCAGAGGCAATTCAAAAGGAAGGTCTGCTGTGGAAGGCATTGCCTCAGCTCTTTAGATTGAGAACAAACATCTGCTGAGGCTCTCTTGACCATCTGCAGATGTTTGGTTTTCTGACATGCATTACTAGTTATTAGGAATACACATAAGGCTGATTTTCTCTTCTGACTGGAGCTGAACTGCAAACATGGGAAGTCTTGCAGTATTTTTACTTTGTTTTCCCTATGCATATTTGAAACTATTTGTTTCTCATTCTGTTAAGGCCAAGGACAGAATAAGGGTGTACAAACCAAAAATACGTACTAATCACAAAGACTGCACAGAGGAGCACAGCAGCCCTAGGGAGGCTGTGAAATGAAGGCCCGTGCCCCACAAAATGCTACCATGGTCATTTTAGAAGAATTTTTCAGTTCCAGTCAATGCACAAAAAGCACTTCCCCACATTACACTCTCCAAACCCCCATGCTACCCATGCATGCCACTGCCCGCACAGACACCCTCGGAAGGAAGACAGCTCTCTGACCTGCACAGGCTCGGGAGTCAACTGGACAACATGCTGCATACGCTCACTGTGGTGATGCCTGGACTCCTCCTCATAGATCACATCCCTCTCATGCTGGGGAAGGTTCAGGAAGCGGCGAATGGTGCAGAGGTTCTCCCAAAGAGTGCGGTTTTCCGGGCTTGGGTTTTCTTTCCAGCGAAGCAGCTCACACAGCCAGCCCTGCAATGGTAGGGTCAGCACAGGTAATTCACTCAGCTCCAGGGAGCCAGATGCGAGTGGAAGGTCAGCTGGACTTAAAGCTCTGTGCTGCAAGTTTTGCTGGTCTCATTTCACACAGCTTCCACCCCCCCCACCCCCCCAGCTGCCCTTTGGTCTCAACAAAACCTTGGTATATTATATTTCCTGCAAGTGGGAGAAACAGAAACAATCAGCAGCACTTAACAGCAACCAGTAAGCACAGCATGTTGCTGCCTGTCATAATCATCCTGCGTTCAAAATGCTTGGGTATAAATATTTTTCCCATAGAAAACTAGAGTTGAAATAAGGGTGCATCTCCACTTCTGTTTCAAAGCCCCTTTATTTTTTCATCCAAGAAAGAGAAAAAGAGACATAACCCCCTAGACACCCTCGTGGTAAGGGTTGCAGCTGCAGAACTAGAAATTCAGCCACTACTGAAAATGTTTACAGGAAGACACTATCAAGTAAAGATCTCTGATGTGCTGTCACTCCATTGTATTGACTCCCCCAGCTCTGAACCCCAATAAAATTCGACAGCCTTAAGTAATCAAATGGCCACTTAAGATGCAATCTTGCAGAAAGGGAATCCTCTGCTTTTTAGGACACAAACAGCAAAGAGGGTCCCCTGCAGAAGTTACTAGAGAGATCAAGATACTAGGCGGAAGCAATTCTAAACCCAACTGCAGATCATAACAGCAGTCGATTTTATTCCTGCTATATTGTTTTAAGGCTAGTTTGAAATGCCTTCAGAAAGGTCCCACTGCATGAAATCCTGTAGGATCTCCCCACGGGCGCTGAGAGCTCAGATCGCAGGAGGGGAAAGCACCAGCTCTTCAGGAATAGGAAACCACCCCAAAGCACAAAGCCAACCAGGGAGTACCACATCCACAGCTGTTGTGGTGAGCACAGCCCCTCATGTGGTGAGCATGTGTGGCAGTGACCTGGCATTCCCAGCAGGTTAACCAGGGATGGTGGCCACTGCCACCCAGGTGGGGACACAGCTGGCTCTGCTTGGGGCTGGGGACAGCATCTCCCCTCCTGTGCCTGTGCGCAGGAGATGCAATGCAAATGACAGGAGAAGATAATGCTGAGGCTGCTGTCAACGCGCCTTACTGACTCCTGTCAAAATATTTTACCTAGTAGCTCTATAACCCATCATTTCCGAGCTACAGCTCCACATTTTGACACCATTTTGACAGGCACCTTACAATACCTAAAAGATAGCTTGATCAATGTTAAAAATGTTTGGTACGAGAAGTAGACAAAACTGAATTTTTCTGAACAGCAAGAGAAAGCTGAAAAGCCGGGTTCATTACCAGCCCACACAGGGGGGGTTGGGTATTGCTTCTTTGTGTAACAACTTGTAAGCCATTGATAACTTCTACTGTGCACTCTAAACCCCATATATAACATCATAAGCCGTTGTTTGTCTTACTCTCCACTGTGTCTTCTGCCTTCGCCCCCCCCAAAAAGGCAAGATTTGATTATCTCCGCTGCATCAGCCAAGACAGCAACACCAGCTGTTCTCATTGTGCAGCCTCTTCCTCACGGCCTACATGTTAATAACCTGATCATTCCATTTTCTCCTTCAACTGCCGGCTGCAGCACAGTGAAGAGACAAAAACCCAGGCCCATCTGCAGCAGCTGTAGGCACTGAACTGTGAAGCCACCAGGGATTTATAAACTAATCTGTAACACAACACTGCCTTGTTTTTACAAGTGAGAGGCCACATTTGTGCAGACCTGATCTTTTCTTGCAATAAACTAGGAGGGTTGGGGGGGGACAAGGATGAAAACAAGATATCTGATCATTTACTTGATGGGGGGGGGTATCTGTATTATATTTTCAAAGTGATTTTACTGGTATTTGGGTAATATTGCAGCCAGGTGATGTCTACATTTTAATGCGGTTTGGCCACATCCCTTGCCCTCAGTTCTCCTCTTTCCACTGCTCAGAACCACCCTCCCCAAACTTTCTCTCTTTTACAGGAAGAAAATCTCCCAGCTCCACAGGGCTCTCTCAGGGGCTCCTCTGTACAAAGAAAATAATTTCTGAAATGGAAAATAAACCATCTGTGGAAAAAAATAAGCTCCCATTTCTCCCTGTTTTCAGTGATCTAATAAGTCTCCAACTGAACTCTTTCACATGTTTCAAGCAGGTATGTTTAACATCTCCCAAAGGGATGCTGCAGCACGAATGCCAATCACTGAACAGAAAACACACACAAACTGCTACAACCTGGTGGAGTCAGAGCCCGGGGAGGATGCTCCTGGGGTATTCCCAGAGCTGAGGACCACAGCACAGTGCCTGGCTCAGCTCAGCCACCTCCCTTGCCCAGAGCTGCACCAGCTAGCCTGGACTGCTGCACTGTGATTTATCTGTCCCGTTATCATCAGCACTCATTACAATCACTTAGAGAAACACTACAGGCCTCATTATGGACTAGGCACTCGCTGCCATTAGTCTTTAAGAAGGATAGCACTCAATTTGCCCGGCAACATGCGAGGTCCCGACCTTGGAGCTATTAGGGAAAAGATTAGACTGCAGTGTGACCATGTGTGCAGACATGAGCAAACCAAATTAATTTCTGGCAAAGGGAGGCACCAGGCAAAGGCCCCACCATCCTGAGGACACCTGAGAACTTCTCCATTCCCCAAAGGAGATAAGCTAATGGCACGTTTAAAGGAGCCTGGTTCTGAAGGTGAAACACATCCATGGTATTTAGAGAGATATTAATCCAGTTTCCCCACGAAGTATTTGCTTGGCTGATCAGATTAAGGGATCTAGCCTTCAACAGCACACCCCCACCACAGCAGGCCCCAAGAAATCTGTGATACTTCACAGCCTCAGACATATTGCACCATGTGTACCCAGCTGCTACAATAATTAGCTTATGAATGTATCAGCTGGTTCTGTGATTTTTATAAATAATAACTAACCTACAGAGCAGAAAGATTTTCATGAGCCTAATATTAGCAAGAAATGGCAAGGTGCGCCTAACCGAGCTGCTGTTGTGCTAAATGCCCCGTCTCCTCCCACGTTGTGCGGGACTGGATCTCCCCCACTGCCATTTATAAATATTTATTTCTGCAACGGCAACAGCAATGTATTTGTGGCAGCTTTCTTCACAACAGCCACGATTCGCTCACCCCCACACATACACACACGTACCCACCGTGTGCATGTGTACGCTTACCCGCAGCAGATCTGTCTTTTCATTGCTCTTTTCCTACCCTTCTCTTTATTTATTCAAGCACTCTATCCGCCACCCAGTCAAGAACCTATCTAGCCATCTACAGGGCTGCTTATTAGGCGATAGCTCTGGCTAATACGTGAGGAAACACTGCGCTGCAGCTTACTCAGCTTACTCACACGTTCTTCATGACTGCAAGTAACTGCCTTCCCCATGCACAGATGAGAAGGCTGCGTCGGATTCCTTTCATTATTTATTTAAATAATCCTAGCACGCCATCCAAGAAAGTTTTGCAGAACCAGGCAAAAAAAAAAAAAAAAAAAAGAGGGGAAAAAAAAAAGTGTAAATGTCAAATAAAACAGTGACAGATGACAGTATTCTCTATTGAATAGCACCGTTTCTTCGTGCATGTTCAATGAGAACTCATGAATTATTAATATACAAATCTCCTTTTTCTGTTAAAAATCTCAACTTGGGGGTTTTTGGTTGCAATTTTTTTGTATTTTCTTTTATTTATTTCTTGGGGTCTGTGTATGCTACACAGAGCTTTCCAGGAGAATGATTTCATTTAACAAATGCTAACGTACAGAAATGCTTGGAGCTACAGGCACTCACAATGAATTTTCATCTATAGCTATATTTATTGGCATGAAGAAGGAGAAGTGAAGAAGGAGACAGTATCTCACCACCTTTTCCCCCACTCATCCACAGATCAGAGCTCGCTGCATTACAACTAAATCCAACTTCTGTGAACGTATTCTGGAAATCTAACAAATAACACATCCTTCCCCAGAGCCCTGGTACGCTGTGATTTTCTGATCCTGCCTCCCCTGCACATCACAAGTCTGGCTTCACTACACAAACAGCCTCCTTGACTGCCACAGAGCTACTCAGAGAGTTTGGTATGCAACAGTTTCAATATGGGTGTCAGAATCTGGCCCTCCACGTCAGCTTCTAAGGTTCTCAAATGGGAATGTCTTCCATTAAAAATAAAAAAAGGATAAACAGTGCAATTAAAGGATGCTTTTGGCTCTGCAGTCAGGCACACCCAGTGCTTGTGGTTACAAGGAATTCTGCTCAGAACTTCCTTCATTTCACCCCAAAACTTGCAGAGGAATCGAGAACGCAGCCCAGTTTAGTTCATTAAAGAGAGATGCAGAGAAGTGCTGGTCTCTATTTTTGTTGT
Source organism: Psilopsiagon aymara (assembly GCA_024733675.1). Lineage (NCBI taxonomy): Eukaryota > Metazoa > Chordata > Aves > Psittaciformes > Psittacidae > Psilopsiagon > Psilopsiagon aymara. The sequence continues at coordinate 44,624 of JANRGW010036401.1, read as the reverse complement.
TCTCATGAGACAAAATAAACATTTTCTAAGCATTTTATTTGATAAAACAAATAATATCATATTAACGTCCTATTTTTAACCTCTCTGTCTCCTAATCAAACACATTTCCACATAGCTAAGCAAACAACAACAAATATCTGCAGGAAGCCAGCCATTCCCATTGTGTTTTTATGCTGTTACAGAAACAGCGTGCTTACTACACCACAGCATTAGCCTTGGCGCACTCCAGCCCCTCGAGGGACAGTTAGCTGGTGCAGAAATCTCAAGCCATATTCCCTGTCACTTATCCCTGAGCCCTTTTTAGCAGCTTGACCCTTTCACTTTTGCTAGACACCCTGGAGCAGGGGAGGCTGCTCCGGCAGCTGATGACAAGGTCAGGTTTTCCAGTGCTCTATGAAGGTATGCACAAATATCCTGACCCTATAGCTGCTTCCTGCAGATCGGCCGCCTTGCAGTCAGCCAAGGACCAAATGTCTGATTAAGGACAAGAGAGCATTTAGGAGGAGTTCAGGCTCAGTTTTGCTGGGGCTATAGTCCAGTGCTTACACCTTGAGCAGCACCTCTACCTAAAATCACTATAGGAGATGGCAGTTGGGCGTCCATGGCGAGTTAATCACAGGCGGCCTTTCTGCTTGGGCTGGACCACAGCAGGGCACTTCAAGCTTGGATGAAACTGCAACTAAACTGACCTTACGCTTCCCTGCATTTACACTGAAATTAACAATAATACAGTTCAGTTTCTGTGCTGACATTTTCTAGGGTCTCCAGTGAAAGCATGAGTAGGCAAATGAAGAGTTTTTAGTAAGAGTGATTCAGGAATAAATCTCAAAAATAAATGTAAAAGGCCATTTCCTCACCCACATCATCAGTGCAGAAAATGTCAACATATGTGACAAAAGGAAAAAAAAGCAGCAATGATTGACGCAAGCCTTGAAAGATTAGGGAAGAAATGCTACGTTCCCTAGAGAAAGCTCCCTTTCTGCACTGGATCACAGGAGAACTCTGGACAAACTTCCTCAGCCTCTCTTCCCTCTGCTCAGTTTGGGACTCTCTGCAGTGCAAAATGAGCAAGCTAATATTCAGCTCTTGTTTCTCAGTCGCCAAACTCTCTTTCCATGAATCCAATAAGTGTCTATTAAAATAAATAAACCCCCTAATGATTCAAGATAACCTAATCAAGAAAGCTGAAATGGATAAAAGACTAACTGTAATGGAGAGTTCTGTCATGGCTTCAATGAATTCTTGATGAGGGCCGGGGGAGGGGGACTGAACCTGAGAAGCTTTACTTGGAGCATTCTGATACAGTTCAAGGTTAATCACTCAATAGCCTGGATTTTCTGAAACACTTGGTATGTTTCCTCCCTCCGAAACACAAGGCAAAATGCAGAGCACTTCCGTGAGGGCCAGTTGCTCACTAGCCTCATAAAACATGAAACGCAAAGTATGAATGAAGTACATGAGCCCTGACGCATCTTCAATTCATGGGAACACAACGTCTGCTTACAGCCTTGGCCTCAGAGGGAAGGATGCTGTGCACTGAGGATATTTCTAGTGTGCCAAGTTTAGACTAGCTTCTCCCCACGCTGGAGAGGAAGTATGGGCTTGTGGTTAGGGCAAGCAGCCCGTCATCAGCTCCCAGGTCTGCCAAGGACTTCCTGAGCAAAGCCCCAGCTCCACCACTGTCCTTGCTTCACTTAGCTGCTGAGAGGCTAACACACTGCTGCAGATGCTGTCAAAGGATCACAGAGTCATCAAATGACTTGGGTTGGAAGGGACCTGGAAAGGTCACCTAGTCCTACCCCCTGCAATGAGCAGGGACATCTTCAACTAGATCAGGTTGCTCAAGCGCTGTCCAACCTGACCCTGAAAGTCTCCAGGTATGGGGCATCTACCACCTCTCTGGACAATCTGTTCCAGAGTTTCACCACCCTCACTGGAAAAAACTTTCTTCTTTACATCTAGTCTAAATCTCCCCTCTTTTAGTTTAAAACCATTACCCCCTGTCCTATTGCAACAGGCCCTGCTAAAAAGTCTCTCCACATCTTTCTTATCAGCCCCATTTAAGTACTGAAAGGCCAAAATAAGGTCTCCCCAGAGGCTAGTCCAGGCTGAACAACCCCAGCTCTCTCAGCCAGTCTTTATAGGAGAGGTGCTCCAGCCCTCTGACCATGGCCTCCTCTGGAATGAACTCAACAGGTCCATATCTTTCCCGCACTGTGGGCCCCCGAGCTGAAATCAGTACTCCAAGTAGGGTCTCACAAGAACAGAGCAGAGGGGCAGAATCACCTCCCTCAACCTGCTGGCCACACTCCTTTGTATGCAGCCCAGAATACAGTTGGCCTTCTGGGCTATGAGCGCACACTGTAAGCTCACATACACCTTTGCATCCACCAGTACCCCAAGTCCTTCTTAGCAGGACCGCTCTCAATCCCTTCATCCCCCAGCCTGGGGGTTGTCTCATCAAGGACCCTGCAGTTGGCCTTGTTGAACCTCATGAGGTGCACACAGGCCCAGTTCACCAGCTTGTCCTGGATGTGGGGGTACACTGTATTTGCATACAGAAGTCTGTAAAAGAGAAGCTAATGTCCTAAAGTACTTCAGAGAAATTTTAAGGTCAGTCTAGCAGAAAAATGTCTTTCTATATTTCCTCCACATGTAACAAGAATGTCAAAATATCAGCACAACAGACATGCCCCAGATGCAGAGATTCAAAAAACCATGAAGGCAACAAGATGCTACAGCAGTAAGACATGCCCTATATGCACACACTATATGTGCTACATGTCTTCTCCACCAGCTGTTTTTTGTAGCTGATCAGCACTGGAAGCTAATTAGTTTAAGGGCACAGAAAATACCCAGTATAAGCTAAAAGGAAGGGAGAAGGCATCCCATCATATCAGACGAACACAAGGGAATGTAATTTAGGAAGGAAAATGAGGGAAAGAAAGAGAGGAAATGACAAAATAAAGGGTTTCTAGAGCCATCTTGTCTCAGAGTGATGCTGCTCGTTCCTCTCCTTTCTTCTGGGAGCATGGGCAGGAGGTGAGCGCATGGGCAGACAGCCATGGTGCTGAGTCCCATCTAGCCTGGGCTCCTACTGTGGAGATAACATCCTCCTTGGCCAAAGAACAGGCTCCCAGACAATCCTGGCAATGAGGCAGGCATCTCACCATGAAAAGCCAGAAGAAAGGCAAGGAACTGTTCCAGTGATTTCCACCCATAGGCCTGGGTTTCTCTTGAGGGATTTTCTGCCCCTTGCCTGCAACCCCCAGTAGAGTTTATTTTTCTGTTTGTTCATTTTTAAATAGGGCAAAGATACAAAACCAGAGACTGAGCTTTGCCAGCTTCATGTTTTTTCACATGTGGCTCCATGGGGTCTCTCTTGCTTTACTGTGGTGCAACCGGAACAAATTCCAGTCCCTTGAGGAAGAATTTCAGTTTCAAGGGTTTACGTTTTGTTTTCACTGGCCTGACGAAGGTCACAATCTTCCACATGCCCTGCCCAGGGTAGATCCCAAGCAGCATGTGCCCCTCTTCCCCACACTTCCCCAGCCTGATTGTCCTGGGAGAAATGTGGGAAGTTTAGTCTCCATGTTCATACAAACTCTGCCATCCCCCAGACTGTCAACACGTGCTCCAGCCAGCTATGCCCACTATGTATTTTGATAGTGACTGTTTATTACGAACAGAGCTATATTCCTAAACTCATTTTGTATAGACCAAGAAAAAAACATCTGCTGAGCACAGCACAGCCTCTGCTAGGACTCTCACAAGCAGAGGTCAGAGGCGTGATGCTGCTGCACAGTATTACCGAAGTGCTGGTGCATGGTCATGGGGGAGATGGTTTTCCTTAAGTCATACCGTAGAGCAGTTGCAGAACTGGATGTAGAAGCCAGTTTTCACAACTGACAGTCCAGATCTGCAGCAAGCCAAGGTCAAAGTCTCTGCCTGTGCCACTGCCCAGTTCTGGAGACACACTGGCTACCCAAACCTCTCTGAAACGTACACTGGAAACCCATCTCCTTGTGGATTAAATATAACCAGGAGACCCCAGAGCACAGATTGGAAACCAAATCCTGGTGTTCCAGTCACACTCTGAAACACTCCCAACATGATAATACAGGTCCCATGTTCAGCCATTTAAAGGACAAAGGGCATTAGCAGGCAGCATCCCCAGAGAAGCATGCTGTCCAGTGGGTACATCACTAACAGCTGGCAACTAAAATAGGATGACAGCTTTGGAGGCTGTGTTTGCAAGGCACTGAGCCCCTCAGCTCCTGCTGTCTTCAAAAATACAAAGGGATGCAAAGCACTTCACAAACAAGACTAAAAACTGTCTATACATAAGCTGCAAGGACTGAACGCATATTAAGATTAGTGAGTAATGAACAAGTCAATGTCTAAAATGAATGGCTTGAGATCTTTTTACAGTGGATTCTCTTACAGAGGTACCCATAACACCTTGGTATGTCCATGAGACTCTGATCCTTGCATTTATGTTGACTTCCAAGTGCTGTGATTTGTAAGCTCAAGTTTCTAGCAGCTGCCCTTCCCTTTAGTTGCTAAACTGAGACTCTGCCATGACTTAAGAATAAAGATGGCTACTTGTTAAATTAGAGGTCAATTAACTCCACCAGTAGATGATGCCGCTTGCAATAACTGCTCTCAGTGGGTACCACTCTTCCTGTAAGAAGACAGAAGATGAAATGAGGCCTCCATTGGCTCTGGATGCTCTCTTGGGTACATGACATACAGCCCTGTGTATAAAATGTCAAAACAGCCCTGTCGGAGATTCACTGGCTGCTAAAACTGTGAAGATCTCACAGCACCATGGATTGCTGTTGACAGAACAGCAGCGCCCAACATAACACATGCCTTGTTAGCAAACTGGAAGCCTCTCAGTAGTCTGGGGTGAGGGAATAATAGAGGAAACCAATGCAACGCAAGCCAGGCCTGTGGAGAATAGCAAGTGAACGAACCTTGGCGGAGAGTCCAAGCAAACCCTCAGATTAGCTCTATTTTCCCCTCTTCAAACTCTCTCTTCTGCAAACAAGGCCAGTTTTCAATGAGCGCTTCCCACCATGTAACCCAGCTGCAGAAATCAGCGGCATCTTCCCCAGAAATACCCACAAATGGCACAACTAGCTTGCACAAAGCACTGGGAGAGCCCCAACATTAGTTTTCAGACAAGCTAGACCTAAGGCAACATGCCGACCATCCCACCATGACAGTGGCCCTCTCCTACACAAGCAGCTGTGTCCTTGCTTTTGGCACTCCTCCTGGCCACAGGGCACCACAGCCAGTGGTGAGACACCACAAGCACACCAAGCCAGGCTGGGGTAGGCATGAGGTGGGCTGTGGGGCAGTGGGAGGCCCCAGACCGCTGTGGTTCTTGGCTATGGCTTCTCTGTCCCTGCCTTACAGTGCCACCATAAACCACTTTCATGCTCCATCAGAGCGCTAAGACATCTCAGCATGGCGAATGCTGGGTCATCCCAGGGAGCCAGTATTGCTTTGGCAGGGCTGTGAAACAAAAGAACATCAGCCTCAGAAACACTTCTTTATCCGCTGCTGCTGAAGAAACCAAAACCTTTATGTACAGTAACTTTGCTTTAAACAATAACATTTGTGGATCCTGTTCTTAACCTTTTGCATCTGGTTTTCAAAATCTGCCCAGTTCTTTTTCCACGTGAAGGACTACGGAGCTTGTTTGCACTCTGGTGCTGGTGTGCAATGCTGCCAGAGAAGCAAGCTCAAGCTGGCACAGACCGAAGCTGGTGAGCCACCCAAATTATAGTTGGGTGGTTCAGTCCCTCTCTATTTCAAGAAGCCTCCGGGTATAATGACAGGAAGCTTGCAGGCAATTTAAAGCCAAACCTCAGAGGCTGGCATTCAGTTTGTGTTAAAACACTTCTTATTAAAAGCTGTCCAGTCTGGATTCTGGGTGGAACTTTGATATCTGCATGGAGTAAAGAATAAGGGGCACGTTTGCAAAATCAATTGTGCAGTTTTTATATTTACTGCACGTTTACCACATATGTCATTTATTACACAGTGGAAAACCGTTAAATGCACAGTAGTTGTGCCAAGTGGCATTATGCTTTTAACAGCTTTATTCGTTTAACAGCTCCAGTTCTCATTATATTTTGCCATGTGGTACATGAGATTTTTATGCATTTAACAGTTTAAGAGGGTTCCATGGTATTTTCCTTTTATGCATTTCACACTGTGCCTGGGATTTTGTTGGGGGTACAGGGGTTGCGAACTGTAACCCCTCTACCCTGACAAGAGAAAGCAAAAGGCAAAGAGAATTAATGATTCAATGAGGAAAGAAAAATTAATCAGAACTCCATGTGTCAGGGCACAAATACCTGTAACAAGGACAAGGCCCTCCCATGTGCTTTGATGGCCTTTGATGCTTTGTTTATACGCCTTTCAACCCCTTACTTTACATCTATTTTAATGACTACAACAGTGTTTCCCTGCACAGAGGAAAAGAAAGTATGCATTTTGCAGACAGCATGCATCTAGATACTTCTATCCCACTCTCTCATACTCACAGCCACATTTGTGTGTTTTTGTGTGGATACTGATGCCCTCTCCAAGCACAACAGAGCAACTTCATCCAGGATCAGAACCAGCCCTTTTCACTGAGTAAAACATTCCTTCCAATGGGCTCTGATCTATTCACTGCCCTTTCTACAAGAATTCTGTCTGTCCTCCTTTCCACAAAATCTCTCCTGGAGCATTATATTTTTTTAAAGAGCTGGATGAAATTTTTAAATTAATGGATTCTCTTCAAGGGTTTCACCCCAGCCTTAGGTTTGCCCACATGTATTTTTTACACCCAAGGTACAAATTCATCCAGGAGAACTCACTGCAGTGCCCTCTCATGCCTTTTTGTAAAAATGATTGGATACGATGTGAGTTATTCACACGGCAATACCATATGCAGCACCTACAACATGCAATAAAAACGAAACATCTGCCTAACACACGTTTTCCCATTGCCTTCCCTTAGCTAATCACGTAAGAAAACAATTTCTTTACCTGCCAAATGAGGAGGATACCATCATTTTGGAAGGTCCTTGTCCCACTAGCAGAGGTATATGTTATATACCACGAGTGGGAAAAGGCATGCATTTTGCACAAAAGGGGAGGAAAAGCTTGGCTGTGAGCTGATCCTTTCCTCAGCCTATTTTAAAAGGGAAAAGGAAACCACTTCAGCAGGCAAAAGCCCAAAACACGACAGGTTCCCCAGAGATGAAGATTATTACTATTGTAGGAGCAGATGTATTTTTATTGGTGGGAGGGGGAGATGGGTCTAGTTCCAACCCCAGCGTTTGCTTTAAAAACCAAACCCCCCAAAAGCCCCGCAACAACGAAATTCCCTCCACCACTCACCTGACTTTTATTGGCAGCCACTTTGGCAAACAGAGCTTGAGATACCTTGGCCCTTTTCATCTCCTGTTGGATCTCGTCATAAATGGCTGCTGTGATGTTGACATTGGCGCCGTCCGCCTTAATGGGGAGGTCTGTTGTTGGTGTGGAGGTTTTGGCCTACCAAGAGACCATGAAAATAATAATTAAAAAAGTGCTGCTTTCAGCCCAGCCATCTGTGCAGAAATTATCAAAGGATTTCAGTCAGCTGATGCCAAACTGCATTAGCTACAGAGGGACACTTCCTGTCCATTATTCTAATCAGGTTAATTGTGATTGGAAATAATTGCAGTGCATTCCTATAGGACATGCAAGGCCCTGTCAACTCTCCCCCTCTCCCTCTCCCAGCATGTTTACTGAGCAGCTCAACAACAGGATAGGTAGCCAGGGCCCTCGGCTGCAGGCAGGCGCGGAGGCTGGCTTTGCCAGCTAGTGACTGCAGCAGAGGCACCAGACTTTACCTTCTCCCCCCTCTCTAAAAGTGGCCTACACCTTGGAGGAAGAGCCAATTCTCCCAGAAAAAATGAGTAAATGGGTAGAGGTCTCTAAATAATAAATTATTACTCAATTTAATGCACTCCCTCAAGACTTCCTCATCCTTTATTAAAACTATACGTATGTCATTTGAGTATGTATGGTTTCCCAGCCTTGTCATCATTATGCTAGCCAGACAGTCACCTAATTTCACCTAGGAAATCAGTGGAAATGAAAAAAAAATAATCATTTCATAAAGCTGGGCTTTGGCATGCCTTTGATGTGCTGCCCTCATTCTCCTAAACTCATATTGAGATTTTGTGTATTCCACTGCACTCCTTTTAATTGAATGATTTCCCATCAGCTTCTGTGACAAATGAAGGACAATAACGGATGCTGCCAGTACTTTTCCCGGGCTGGACTACCCCTACAGAGCTGCTGTTGATACAGTTCAGAAGGCTGCTACAAGACTTCTATTTCAAAGCCCCTTGGCCATGGCAGTCCCCAGAATATGCTGGCACAAGAAAGAGCAAGGGCAGCGTGATGCTTGCTGAGCACTTCCTTGCACCAGCAAGCCCCTTAGATAGACAGATCTCATTTGCCTGAAGAGGAGAACTGCCAGAGTTGATCATTGTACCCCTTACACCTTTTATGTGAAGCAGGTAGGTTATTGATACAAAACCTTGGTTTTCTCTTGAGACGTAAAGGTGCTAGGAAACAAAACAATCCGGTTGCGAAAGATGACACTTCCCAGTAGATCCAAACCTCCGATAAACCTTGGTGACATTCAGGTATTTGGCCCAATTATAAACCTTTTTCAGCTGGCTACTGGTTTTGTGACACAGTTGAAGCCTGCTAGAGTACATCTAATGTTAATTTTTAAACAGGTAGACATGTCCAAATGCCTATTTGTTAATGGGAAGGTTAACTACGCAAAACCAAACCTTCTGAACTTCTCCTTCTGTTTTGCTGTCCTCCAAATCTTCCTTTCCCTTATGTCTTTTTTTGTACCAAGGGCCACATAATAACAGAGCCAAAATCCAATCAGGACAACAATCTAGACTAATCATTCTTCCTACTGCTTTCAGATAAACCTTTAACCAACTTGTGCCTTTTCCCTTTCCTATTCCCCAAGCTCAGTAGGCACTGCTCTGGGCTTATTCCCTGCCTGTCCCCACGTAGAAAGGGCCTAAGATTTTCTTGCTATGTTTAGCACTCTGCCTTCAGGCAGGGGCAGCTGGAGGGCACCTGGTACAGACCACAGACCCCCATGCCCTGGGAGGCCAGTCCTAACCCACTGTCATCCACAGGCCGTGAACATCCATGGGGTACAGCCTAATGGATGCACTAATAGGGACACCACACTCTGAAATTCAGTGTTCACAGATAGATGACAGTTAGGGCAATTGTGGGAAATGTGAGAAAGCAACATAGAGATCATGGGAAGGAAGAGCACTGTCCAAATCTGTCAGAGCTCATTTAGTGGAGCTTAATTTTAACCAAAGGTCCTGCAGTGCTTCAGCGAGTATAAAAAAAGCCTTCCCACTCACTAGAGCCTTTGGCTGGTGCAGCAGCCAAGGTCACCATGGCCTCAAAGGCTATTATGGAGGCCTGAGATCCTGAGAAGAGCAAAATTAGCACATAAAAGAAAGATTTTAAATATAGCTGCATCCTACATGGGTCTCCTACACTGCTTAGATACACAACCACATGTCAGAAAAAGCCTGCCCTACACAACCTGAAAACTGTGCCATTTCTTACCCAATTGCTGAAATAGGCAGGGCAACTACCAAACCAAAATAGCACAGACACTAAAATACTGTACACTAGAGACCCAGACTCGAACCTGGTCTTGAAATTAAGAAGGAGTTTGCCACTATTGGAATGTCTCATTGCAAACAGTAAGGAAAAAAGAAAAATAAGTTTGCAACCACAGTGCCAGAGCACCAAAACCCCAAACCAGTACTGCTGGTCTTCTATAGAATCATAGAATCAACTAGGTTGGAAAAGACCTCTAAGATCATCAGGTCCAACCGTTACATCAGGACTGCCAAGACCACCACTAAACCATGTCACTGAGGTTTCTGAGCACTCCAAGGGATGGTGATTCCACCACTTTCCTTGGCAGCCTGTTCCAATACTTGATTACCCTCACCTAATATCCAGTCTAAGCCTCCTCTGGCACAGCTTGAGGATGTTACCTCTTGCCCTGTCACTCGTTACTTGGAGAGAGACCTCCATGTGCACACAATAGCACTGAACAGCTCCGAGCCTCTTGCCCACAGCACTTGCACCCATCTGCCAGATCAATCTCCTGTTCTCCCCTTGGGGCAGGTCTTAAGTAGGGGACACTCTCCGAGGGGGGCTTGGGGCTGGGGGGAGCCAAGCCAGCTTACTCTGCGTGCCTTTACACCTGCCTGCATGTCTGCCTCAGCACTTCTACAGGTATCTGCCAGTACCCTCCTTCTACCTGGGGCACTCAAGCATCATTCCCAGAAGTACTGCCACAGGAGATCGGTATCTATGGAAACCACGTCTCCAAATGCCATCCCATCAACTCCAGCACCCTAGCACAATTCCCAAAAGGTGGGTACAGCTCCTACTGCTGCTGCCTCAAAGCACCCTGCTCCAGGGGAGGTAACATACCTGCTTGGAGGGACGATGCTGCCAGGAATCGCTGTGCTGCACATGAGGATGGCGTTTGTCTTGTCAGAACTAATACCAGGCATATGGGGAAGCACAGTAGCCGTGCTGCCTGCCTGGGAGCTGGGAAGCAGCCTCATTTGCAGAGGTGTCCAAGTTGTCAAAACAGCACCTGTGCTGACTGGTGCTGGCCCTCTGAGGGCTGGGGAAATGTTATCCAGCGGGCACAAGGCAAGTACTGGGTACACAAACCTTTGTGTGCTGCTTTAGCTGAGTGAAAACCTCACAGTATTCTACTGGATTCTTCAAGCCAAAATAAGGCAAGGATGAGCTGCTTTATACTTCTGGAGTATGGTTCTCTATCAGCGCTTGGCTCTTAAAAAGGCAGGCAAAGTTTCCATTCTTTTAGAGGATTTTCTAGCTACAAACATGGGAAAATGTCTTATTTTGACAGAGGAACAAGATGGGGCAACAGATACAATTTTAATTCTCACTGGATTGCATCTGAACTCTCCATTCCCTTCTGTTATTTGATTCTAGTTGCAAAATCTATTGCAATTAATGTAAGTAGGAATAAGCTAATGCTTTCATGAATAAATACAAATGCGGAAAGTAGATACACTACTTAACCATTCAAATAGTTCTCTTTATAATTTTCTTTTCACTAAAAGGTAACTAAAAAACCTAAGAGGTACATGAGTTTCCCCTGTAATAAAAATTGACTATTACATTTGGGTTTGCAAGATAATACCTACTGTCAATGAAAACAGTTTGTACATTATGTTCTGTGGCAATCTGCACCCAAAACCCTGGGTTAAACTGCACAAGCTCAACAGTTCCTACAAAATCAACGCACCTTCCTTACGGATGATCTTTTTGCATGTAAAACTATGCTGTCGTTCCACACACACCCCCCTCCGCTTACTTATTTTTAGTAGCTGTGGCTACAGGACTGAGTATGAGAAGTGCTCAGTAATGCTATTCTAAGGACAGCTAACACAGCCCAAGACTTTGCAGGCTAAGTAACTGTGAAAGCGCCAAAGCAGGAGGGTTACTTGGACCCATTTACTAAAAATCAAGAGCAGTGCTAGAACTGACCCGTCATGTCTGCACAGTAGAAATTTCAAACTCAAGTTAGGCAAACATCATGACAGGAGTTAATCATCACCTCTGTGCAAGCACCTTTGCTTTTTCAGGGTATATGTCTGGGGCTGAAAGCAGGCTGGTGAAAGGGAGGGATGACTATTACAGTACAGTAAGTGGATGTTCTTTCTTAGTGCAAAGGAACAACCTACCCAGGGAAGTGGGCGGCAACAGCATGCTAATAAACACGTGCAGTTAAGACAAATGAGATGACAGCTGGTTTGGAGCTGGAAAGCATCATCCTCTTCCCAGCACGCTGCTGCCCATCTCTACTTTCTGTACTTCAAATAATTACCCACGTAAACTTCTAACCCAAGGACTGCGATTTCCCATGCATAATACAGAGCACACTGATTTCTAGCAATGTCTATCTAATTAACTGTCGACTTCTGTTCAATACACACTTTTTATCACAAGATATATGAATCTCTCCAGAAGCCCACAAATTTCCTCTGTATTTTGAAGAACATAATGGATACATATAAGAACTTATGGGCACTGTCTTTTTATAATGGATTCTTTAATAGCCATTTAGTGGACGTGTATCAACAGCGTATACGTAATGCCCACATGGACTCTTTCAGACAATGACGTTACAGACTATTTTGCATTTATGGTATTGATTAAATCTAGAGTGATCACCACAGTGTTGTACTTAAATCCACTAAACATCTCTTAGCAGTCACTCCAAAACCTTACAACAAAAGGATTTCCATACCTCATCTGGACAAGGGGAGCAACAGACAGGGGAAGGTCGGAGAAAAACTCTCCCTGGAGTAACCCACACAACAAACAGAAAAGGAGGGATCACATCTTACCTGGGGAGTTCTGGAGGAGCTTGGGCTGCTGGCAGCTGAAGACACCATGCTCACGTTGGGGTTCATACTTCTCTCTCTCTCATCCTGATAGATACGATCCCGCTCTGAGTCAGGCAAGTTGAGGAAATTCTGCATTGCCCTTAAGTTTACCAGGAGGGACTGGGAAGCTGTCCTTGGGTCTTCTTCTTTACGCAGGATCTCTGACAACAAGCCCTAGTTCAAAAATTTAAAAGGAAAAAAAAAAGCTCAGTCATGTGTTGGGTTTTTTTAGTTTTTCCCTTTTTTCTTCAAATTTGTTTAGTGTAACCAGCTGGGTTGCAATACTGAGAACCTGCATCAGAATCTCATGGGCTCTCCCAGAGGGGATATTCTGTAGGAAAGCATTTGTCTTCTGGGGGCTGAGGTTTATTTTAGGACTGTCCTATTCTGGCACTGTAATAAGCTTCTGAGTATGGAGATGCTGGATAGAAAGGTAGGTGCATTGGATAGAAGAAACTGCAGTTACTACCAGGTGCTTGCTGCGAATATTTTAGGAGCTGTTAGTTCTCTCTCTCTAGCTCTATCTCTCTTTTTACTTGAAGCTGAGAACACTTGGCAATCTTGTTCATCTTTGACAAATCTGCCAAGGTTGGTAAATTTAGTTTCGACATTTAACAGTGCAGGAGGTTTATAAAGAAAAACGTTTGGCTGGTTACAGTCCGTTCATTTGGGTTTGGACAGTCACTTCTGAGAAGAAAAACAGAGCGATAATAAAGCCTTCAAATCTAGCTTTAGGGATTTAACCCATTCTTCTTTCATGCCTCATTTTAAGATACTGCAGGCTTCACATCACAACCATGAATGAAGACCATGTTCATCTTGTTTTCACACGAGCCATTATTCCAGGAGATAACAAAGCACAGCACTTCCAAAGAAAAAGAAAGAGGGTGGGAAGACTTGGAGAGATGAAAACAGCATTAAAAGAGGCTTTAATTTAATGATGGGATTAAATTTATGCATAACTGTACACACTCAACAGTTCCAGAGGAAGTTAAAGGCACAACACACAACCTAGATCAGCGCCTAGAGAAACTGCTGGGACACTGTGCGCCACCAGCATCCCCAAGGCACCCCTTGCATCCAGCACTTCACAAACGTGTGTTTCACTCCAAAAAAGCAGTTAACAGCAATGGCTAACTGTACTGGTGTCCACAGAAGTAGAAAGGGATTTGCCCACTGAGGCTACTGATAACATATACCATAAGAAATGTTGGTTGGATGCTCGTTATTTTAAAAGGCTATTCTGCCAGTATGTTTCCCTGAGCAGTCCAACACTGCTCCTGCTTCCTGCCTGCTGTGAGGTTCTCTGCACGGCTGCTCCTAAGAGTGCTGGCCACAGAAGCAATGTGAAATCCCAGTCGCAGCTTAGAGGGCTCTCCCCTTGACCTGCTGCTGCGAAAGGAGCAACATCCAGCAACCACAGGCGAAAGGAGAACACAGTGCCCCAGACATGATTTAGCTGTAGCTGTTGACATGATCATTCTGCAGTTACTTTACAGCCACGATCAAGGCAAGCTGCCTCACGAGTACAGCCAAGGCTTACTCCTTTCTTGTAAGAAAAATCCTAACCACGAAGTCAAAACCCTGTAATATTTAGTCTCAGCTTATTTTCTTCCGTATCAGAGTCTCCTCCAAAAAGCCTTGCTAAAACACGGCTGCTACAGTTGGCTGATTAACCAAACGCCAACATTTTTAGTATCTATTGTATTTACCAGATTTCCTGACAAAACCAACAGACCAGCAAGCGACTTACTTATCTGTATCTGAATTCATCTGCTAACTGCTATTAAACACCTACATCAAAACACATACATGAAAGCTCTACTTCAGCAGTGTTCATGCCTGAAGTGTTCAAAACAAGCTTCACACACAACCTGAAGCTAGGCTGCACACAGCTCCATCTTTTCAGCTCCATAATCAATCTAAGAGATTCCCAATTACACTTCCCTGCAATTATCAGCGTAGTTACCAGAAGGACCGGAGCAGTGAACGGAGCCATGGTGGGACCCTCCAGACAGAAATGGGGCCTCAACATAACTGTATACTTGTACTTGGCTTCTTTCGCAGTGTTTACTACCCGTCAGAAGAGCTAGGAACACGCTGAAAAGCTTTCCAAAGCTTGCCAGACTCGCAGGTTGAGGGAGATTAACCAAAAAGGACATCACAGAAGCTTGAAGCCATGACTTGGATGATTCCAAGATTGATAAAGCAAGTTTCTATTAGAACTTTTCCTTAAAGCCTGTGGAAATTTGTCTAACTACAGTAAATAAATATCAGTTACACGTTTTCTAAATACTTATTTTTGTGTGTCTGCTAAAGAATATCTTCTTTTTTAAAAAGAAAAGATCAACTTCAAAACCTGACCCGTGTAGGTGGAAAAAACAGTACCTGAAAACTACTTCACATTTCTAAGACAGCTTATTCTCCCTCCCATCTTAGCCTGGCTAAATTTATGGTCTAATTTCAAAAATGGAGAGCAGAAACATATGTGAAAGCCTGCCAGCAATTACTTTTCAGTGCAGTCATTGACTCCCTATGTAAATCAGATTCTCACAGGAACAAGTGGCTCGGTCATGGTACTCACCGCCTGAAACACCAACTCTTGTGCTTGAAGGCTCTGATTCATCATCAGAAACAGCTTATCATGGGGCAGATTCAGTGGGTTTGAACCCTAGCCTGCACTTCTCACTTTTACAAGGGTCTTGACTCTGCTGCTGGGACACAACAATCTTTTGCATTGCCTCCTAATGCAGGTACCTGCTCCAGGGAGAAGGGACCATCTCCTTCCCCAGCATCGTGACAGAGACAGCCCTTTGCCAGGTCAAGCCCTGCTTCTCCATGCCCCACTCCGGCCCCACAGGCAGAAAACCTGTTTGAAAAGAAGGCTTTTCTGCAGCAACTCCAAGTACTTTGGCAGCTTAGGAACCATGTAAACAGCAGGACAGATAAGAAAGCAGACTGAGAGGGAAAAATCTCATGTCCTCCCTCAACTGATAATAAACACCACCCATAAACTACAGTGGCTAGATAGCTGAGTGATAGGGTAGGACAATAAAGTATCTTGAGAGCAGTAACATTTACAATAATATAACTCAGAGCTACTGAAGTATACACAAAGTAACTAGTGAGCAACATTCTAAAAAACAAAGTGATATTAAATAATCTGTTCAGCCTTTTTGTCACCTGCAACAAATTAGGCTTTCAATATGCAAAACATCTTCCTTCCAGAAAAACAAATGATCGTGATTTCATTTAATTGTAATTTAATGAGGCATAATGTGTTTTTTAAAGTGATACACACCAGGTGTGTGGTGAGGAAACTGGCCCAGCCAGACAAACCCCACTGTTTCTGGTTTTGAGAAAACCCTAAAGCCAGCCAGGGACTGTTTTCATTTCTGCAAATTATGTTTCTGCTGGAGGGGGTAAGGGAGGGAAACCCACAGCATTCGTACATTTGTCATAAAGCTCCATTGGCTAAATTAGCTCATTCTGACTTACTTACATCTCATGTATTAAAATAAATACAGTAAAAAATTGGCACTTTGCAGAGTAACCTACTCTGCACACCTAGAAGATGATCTTCAGGGACCAGGAAGTCTCAAACTGATTTTCAATAGCCAAACAGATCTTCTGTATCAAACGCAGCTCTCGGGATACATTTTAGGACATGCAGCTCCATCACAGCTTTGCTTTTCCACTCCTGTGCCTCAATTGTAAAACAGCTGCTGAAGAGGCAACTGATGAGAAGTCTGATGTTCTCACAGGCCATGCTCACAGCGATGTGTGTGTTACTGAGCAAGCACAGTCTGGTTTAGCCTTGAAAACTGCAGCACTTATAAAATGAGACAATGGATCTGTAATTGACTTTAAAAATAATACCAGTGGTGGAGAAAGGAGCGTATACCCAATACAACTAGAAAAGTTGTTGGATCTGTTTAAGGTAGGAGTAATTTTAACAGTGTTTTTTCAAAGTAGTGGAAATGCAGTCCTTCAAGCCAGCAAAGTCATTGTCGTGGGTGTTTGCTTTGCACTTATCCGATGAAACCCTGTTTGTGAACTCACTTCTTTTATTTTTATTAACTACAGGATTTCCTGCACAAACGACCCAAACCTCAAGGGCAAGAAATCTCTTTCTAAGCAATTTCTGAAAGCCAATGTGGTACAATGTAGAGCGAATGTTCTTCAAACTGACTCCTATATCCAAACTAACCAGCCATAGAGGCCAACACCAAGGCTTGATCAAAGCCCACAAAGGGAAGCAAAGCCTTTCTGCCTTCTTCCCAAAGGGCTTTGGCTCAAGCCTGGAAAGGGTGTAAATGAGATCGCAATGGGACAGCAGACTGCATGCCAGTGCCTGAATGCAGGACAGTTTTGCAACCAGAGCTTTTCAAAAGCAATCTGTATGGGGGTGAGGAGGTCATGCTGGAGTGCAGCCCAGACACCCATGTCCTGGGGACAGAGGAGGATGACGGACATCAGGCAGCAGGAGACTCCCAAGCACTGGCTAGGACCTCACACACGTTGGGTCTGATGACTTGGATGAGAGCTCTGCTCCCCTTCATACAGACCTAAGCCACGTGTCTATAAGAACAGGCACTAAGGTTAAAAACATTCAACACATACTTGGGACAATCAAAATGCTGTCCAAGGCAAAAACTTAAATAAACCTGACTAATGTGCTAAACCTCAGTTTTTATGTTTTGTATAAGGAGATTATATATATGGAGGACTAAAAAAGCATAACCACTTTTTTCATACTTTTTGGTTTATTTGTGCCTGTCCATACTTCAGCTATTGCCAAAAGCAACAGCGAAAATGCTGAAATACTAGAAAAATATTGCTCCTGTAGTTCTTAAGGTTCCAAGTGCTCTAAGGCCAGTACTTTTTCTCAGTAGAAAAGCTATTCTGCTTCCCATCAGGTACAGATGTGATTCTGATTAGGATCCGAAAACGTATGGGTTTATTCAACATCTAAACCTTAAAGATCAGTGATGTAAACCTGTCCCCCCTCCAGTTAAGCACGCAAGGCCAATTTCCATCATGGAAAGCAGCACTTGGAGAACCCCTGGTTAGCTGCTCATTCCTACTGAACTATGCTGAAATCAGACCTTCAACCTAAACCAACAAACTTGATTTTGCCAGGCTAAAATGACGTTTATATTTAATACTGTCTGCTATTTGCAACTGAAAGCCAGAGGAGGCAGGTCTGCTTGGGGAGCTCTGCAGCAGAAGCACTAACTTCACACAGCTCTTCAAGGAGATAAAACATCTCCACCTGCTGTGTTTTCCCCACATCAAGACAGGCTTTTACCACAACATCTCTCTGCCTCTCTTCTATTATTCCAGGTCCTACCTTCAATATTCAATTCTGGGCTGAGAAAGAGACATTCAACAATTCTAAACTTACTTCTCCTTGCCTCTAAAGATGGAGCACTCAATGAGAACCTCTTATACCTGTAAGCTTCCTAGGATTTAAGCTTGTTTTCTAACGCTTACCACTTTGATTCCACTCCCTCACATATCTTCCAAATACCAGCTAGGATATGCAGCAGAATTGCTGGAAGTCTCTTGAAAATGCTTATCTTGGTAGCGTGTCCAGTCCAATTTTGCGGAGCAAAATTGCTTTAGATACTCAATGGAAAATTTTGAGTGATTAGCCAAACCGAGCACCTTCATATCCATTCTGGCACAGATTCCATCAGGCAAAACCATGTTTGCACCCTGTTCCCTGACCAACTTTTCTGTCTCAATGGCAACGCATGAGGTGCCACGTTCCATGTCAGTTCATATGAACTTCAGAACTCAAGGGGCTTTGACTGTTTTTTTCCATCAGTGTGAATGGGAGACCAGCTGTCTCCCAGTGCCCTCCAGTGTAGCTGAATGCATCTCATCAGTCCTTCATTTAAAAGAAATGTCCTGATCTCTAGATTCCCTGCCTACAGCCAGAGTATGAGCCTCATTCTTAAACTCATTTAACTAATGCTAGAATACATACATCTCAGGAGATAGCTGCTTAGGCACAAAGCATTTAGAGGCTGATTTGAATAAAACTTATACAGGGTGCAACAATGACAATTTGATTTTTATTATTAAAAATGAAGTGCTTAAATCCTCAAAGAAAATGCCTTTATTGCATTAGTTTAATAAAGCCTCTTTTTTATTATGGTATCTCTTTATATGAGGGAAGACAGGATGTGCATGTGGAGCTGAATGTGAATGCATGGGGCAAAGGAAGCAGAGAAAGACCGACCACCTGTGGCCACAAAGTGCCACCATTTATATGACATGCATGTCAAACCTTTATACTGAAATGTGCCAGAAAATGAGCAACACACAGCTCCGGCTCCCTCCCTCTATATATCCATGTGTTTGCTTCCAATGCTCAGGACGCCTGTGCATCAGCTGAGCAAGCAGCAGCCTCCTCCTACAAGCACGCATTCTGAAAGCCTGACTCACATGCTACTTAAAATCTTTTCATTCAGCCTATTGAATACAATTAAGTTAATTGAAACTGAAATTTTGAGCAGTGCAAAACCCACTGTTGGAACAAATATCCCATGTACCAAAAATCTGCAATTTATTAAATTAAGCACTTCCCTTACAGACTGCCTTCTTTCCTGTGTGCACAACAGAACACTGCTTGTGCCACATTACGCCCAAGAATAGAACAAGCAAGCAGCATGAAAGGGTTTCATGCAGTAAAAGAGAGTTTTCTATGGGGGAAAAAAACAACAAAAAATCCCCCCAAACCAAAACCAGAACCCTTGCTAATTGAAAGTCTGTGCACAACGGGGCAGACACCATAGCGATGAATGCAGCATGACTGTCTCACTAGATACCCGGCAGAGAATTAAAGCTGCCTGTCTTCCTCTCGCAGAAGTTAAAGGGAAAATTACTTGCAAACGGAATTCTGTCTGGGATTTGGCTCACAAGCAAGAAGTGGAAGATTTAGCTATTTCAAAAAAAACATTATTTCTAATCTTAAAGCTTCTTAGAAGACCCTTTTGTAATCCCACTTCAGTTTGGGGGAATTTTGCCAAAGAAAGCAGAATTAGACATAAATGAGGAGTTACCACCTACCACCCTCCTTGCCTGACTCCAGAGCTTTTCTTTGGAGCTTCCTTACCAGCCACGCTCCTTCTCTCAGAGCCCCAGCCCTCTATAACAGGCTGATGACACCTCTGTATGCCGCAGAATTGTTATTCCCCCTTCCTCACTGCAGCAGCCTGGACTTGCCCACAGTCACACCTGAAGTGGAGACACCCTAACCCAGTTTGGGGACTGAATCCCTCAAAGAAGGTGATCAGTTTAGTTTATTCCATTATAAATTTCACCACATGCAAGGCTCAAGGCTGGTAGGGTTTCCTCTTCCTTATGCTTTATTTCCTTCAATCCCAAGACATGCAGTTAGACACACTAGACAGGTAAGCTGGGTAAGTCCTTCCTTCTGATCTGCAGGCTGGAAAGCCAATGCTTTCACCTGGATCTTCTCAGGGCAGGACAGAGGAAGCAGTGCTCTTTGGGAAAAGAGTTACAAGCAGCCTGAACATGCCTGGTGCTTTTACGCAGTTCTTTTTGTATCTGGCACCACAACTGTTTCATTCAAAAAGCCTCAGGTTCACGGGTATTTCCAGTTTCTGAGGCTGTTCGGTAAAACAAGCACTGGCCACTTGCCCAAACGTTTTACTAGTTTGGGCTATTATGTCAAAACATTGGCAAAAAAAGATGCCTAAAAAAAAGGAGATATAAACAGAAGCAGTCATTCAGTATAGGCTTTGCAGTCCACTGGGCACTCCAAAGGAGGAGAGGAGGAGTACACCAATTCAGTGATTTACGCTGGACTCTTAAAACCAGCCTGACCAACCATCCTTATTGCAACTCCACAGGCTGCAGTAAAGAGGGATGCTGAGCTAGCAGGGAAAGGAAGGAGATTATGTCCATTTTCCTTATGCAAAGCAGGACTCAAATGACCTATTTTCCAACTAGGATTTTGAAGAGCACAGATCACTTCAGCACCTCCAGATTTGCTAAAAAACTCTCAAGAGAAGGACAAGGCACATCCAAAAGAGCATTTTCACAGAATCACAAAATGGTTTGGGTTGGAAAGGACCTTAAGATCTTCTAGTTCCAACCCCCTGCAGTGGGAAGAGACACCACACACTAAACCATGCCACTTCCTTTAAAATAGTCCTCTTTCTTCTGCAATCATCACCGCCTGCCCATTTCTCAATACATTACAACTTGCGATAAGCAAGCTTTGGTTATTATAACCTTTTCATTGAAACCTGAATGCTGTATTAAGAGACATCGCAGTGCAAGACAGAGATGGCACAAGGACTCTGCCCTGAGGATGGCCAAAACCTATGTGTGTACTCCCCTCCAGGAAGAAGACCTGATAAAGATATCAGGTATGACCATGTAACTCTCAAGCTTTTGATGGGACTCATACAGCTCTCTGCTTTCTGTTCAAGCCCACTCACTGAGAACTCTCTTCTACCTGTCCTATTTGCTGAATAAACAGGCTTATAGCTTCCACAATAGGGTGAATTAAAATTGTGATATTGACTCTCTAAAAATAAAAAGAAGAGGCAGAGGTGAGCCCAACACATTTACTAAAAACCAGTCATACACACTTCATACCCAGTTTCAAAGACAATCACTGTGGAATGTTTTTAACTGGCTGACAGAAACCCTCTTCATGGTTAACATAGACTGGGCCAGCTCCTAGCCAAATACTCTATGCAGCTCTCCCATGTGCAGAGCAGCACACAAAGCTGCCTGATGCTCAGTTCTCATCTCCAAATGGGACCTCAGCAGCAACACTGTGCCTCAGGTAATGCACAGGATTTGTCCCCGAGCCTGAAGTGCTTTGGTTTCATGTGTGCAGACATGAAACATGGCCACAGGTATAGAATAATAGCATCATATAAGCAAATACTGTTGCCTTAAGTTATGTATTTCCAACATTAAGAGGAAGATCTGGATGTTTCAGGAACCATACAATTATACCCCTCCTTCTCCTGGTCGTTCTCAAGTTCCCCTTCCCTCACACACATACATACATGCATGTGTCAGCCATTTGTTCCAATGGATTTAGCCTAGTTTGGATCAAAGCTTCCTCTACTTCATTTAACAGATTTGCTCAGATGGAAAGTCTCAGGGGAGAAATAATGTTAGTAAGAGGGGGTTTTTTAGCATTGAGTATGTAGGTCACTGGACTTTAAAATAAATTAGAGAATAGTTTATCTATTAAACAAGCCTCGCAGTACATATTTCATGAAGCTGTAATTAATTATAGGCTAATGTGCGCCACAGAGCTACCACGAATAAAGACTGTTTAAAGTGTCCCGTAATGCAGTGATTAATACAATTATTAGCTGGCTGGCATACAGCAGCTATTATTTGGTACCGTCATGAGAAACAACAGACTGCAAGTTTCCAAGGCTGGCACTTCCTGTGAAATGCAACAAACCCAAACATTTCCAGAGAGAAACACACGTCTTTTGGCACCTCCCAAGGAAAGGATCCTCAGAGGCAGCAGGGAAAGTGCAAGGAGGTGAGATTAGACTTGACCTTCCACTTGATGTGCCTTTTGCAGAGTTTGCTTCTCCACCATGAGTGTATGGGAACACCCCACACCTTGTACTATGCAGCGCAAGGCTGTCTGAGCAACTCTTCTTCATATCTCAAACAGTCTCTGACGAGAGGGGAAACTGATCTGAGTTAAAAGCCAAGGGCATCGAAACATAAATGTGTACCTACACTCTTTTGCTACAGTGATGACTCCTATGAGCATGATGCACAATAAGTAAGATCCACTGGTCTTCTATATTAAGGCACTGTAGACTAATGAAACAGAGCTGTGAGATGAGCAAACCTTTTATGGATGTTGAAGACTTGCCTGTTCCAGAATCAGTGTCGTGGACTTAGGATGGACATATTACTTACGATATAGAGCTAAGTAGTAGGTGATTTCTTTTATATAAAATTATGTCTGACTTCTTGTAATGAGGCAATCAAATTTAGGGAAGATTTTCTAAAAGAAAAGCTAGGAAGTTAGTGCACCCCAAGACAAGTATCAGCAGGAGGAGGGGGGGAATGACAAAACCAGCCATACTAGCACCCTGAATTACAGGCATCATTTTACACTGAACTCGAATGTACACTAGTCAGAAAGCAAAGCATCACATCCCATTTCCAGGTGCAACTCTACCACGGAACATCTCAAGGAAAGGTGCTTGGCACCTTCCCAAAAGACAATACCTTGGCATGTCCACTCCATGCCACACAGGGCTGTGCTCCCAGTGCGTGAGCCCAATCTGAATGGTTACATGCCTGGTGTCCTAAATCACACAGGGCATTTGAAAACCCTGTCAGGTGTGACTGGCAACAGTTACATAGGAGCCACTGGAGCTGGGAAGAAACCACATTTCACCCAAAGTTTTAGTGTCCTAAAACCACTAAATATATGCCAGAGTATTGCGGGAGGTATAAAGAGACAAAAAACCCACCATAACCCTCAAACCATACTTCAGCTGATGTAGTCCAGGTTATCTATCGAGAGTGTGGCACAATCTCTACCATAGCTGCCAGCAAACACCATAGGCAGATGCTATGCTGTGCCACTGCTAGACAGAGGCTAGAGCGGCCTCTCTCACATGCTTGCCTTTACTCTGCTGTCCTGGAAAGTCATTATACAATGTTTGGCCAGCAATATGCAACTCTTGGGGCTTTCTAGACATTTGAGGCTTTTCTAGAATTGAAACCTTGCCTCATTTTAAACATTACTGCAGAACTGTTGATTTACCACACAAGTTATATGACTGCCTCCTCGTTGGGCAATGAGCTTTTAGTTTAATGGTGGACTGGCCATTACCATTCCAGCTCTCACAGTCTGGCTAAAGCAGAGCTTCATGTTAAATTACAGTAGCAAAACCCTCACCAGGAACACTGCTGGTGAACTCTTGCTCAGGTTCAGAATATGTCACTCTGTCAATACCATCTACCTTGATTATACCAGGCTTTATATGCAATGGGCTATGATCCCAGAGGGATGAAAAGCTTTTCCAAATTAAAAGCAGCATTTTAAAGAGGAAATACTCATACATTCCTATGTAGTTTTCATTTGATATCCTCAAGGCTAACCCCAGAACTCACAGTCACGTTGATTGGAAGTGAATGTTTTTTCTGAGTGCAGCCATCTTATGAATTTAATGGAAGAAGGGAAGTCATAAAAATGTGCTCCATACTTTAATTAGTTCCCTCATAACATGGCATTTCCAAAATGACAGTGCCAAAGAAAATCATTAATCCAGGAGAACAGACAAAGGTGCTGTATGGGGCAAGCAACAGACCTCCAGGACACGCACATACACCATTTTTTTCTCTTGCAGGTAAAGCTTACCTCAAAAACCAACTACAACTGGCCCCTCCCCCCAAGTATTTATTGATATTAACATTAAATATTAAGCCACTTTAAATTTCTTTAGCCTTACTACAGAGTATCAAAACGGATAGATCAGACTTTGTACATCATGAATTGAAGCAGTGTAAATATAAATGGTCTTTCTGAACAGACATTCACCCTGTGTACTCCAGGTGTTGGGCTTAAGCTGACACTACCATCCAATCACTTCAACATCTGCATTTCACTAGGCAAGAAAGAAAACCCATGTCAGATGCATGAAAGCAAGTATGATCTGCTGCCAAGGGCAGACATCTTTCCCAGCAGTCAGTCTTTAGGCCTATGCACACCCGTCTTACACATTTCCTGTGGCAGTAGCCTCTAGTACTAGTTGTGGTACTAGGTACAACAGGAAGGAACTGAGGAAGCGACAGAAGCCCAAAGACACTTCTGACTCTCACTGTTCCTTGTTACCTCTTCCTGGCCAGGGGCAGATGTGGAAGTTTATAATCACAGAGAGGAACTCAGGGAAGAACCCACCTTAGCAGAATGGTTGTTAGAGAACAAAGCTCAGGTAACAGCACAGAAAACAAACAGCTGTTCCAGGAAGAAACAGCCATGTTCAATCCCAACAGAGACTGAGGGCAGAAACGAGGCATAGCTTGACCTGTTTGTATGCACACCTCCTGCCCTGGTCTGCAACAACCACACAGCCCCCCAGGAGACACAACTTTGCCCCTTCAGCACTTCTTGATTATAGAATAGAAATTGATACCTGTGTGCGGTTGAATGCTACTCTTGCAAAGACAGCTTGAGACACACTGGCTCTCTTCAGCTCATCTCTGACTTGCTGGTATATATCTGGAGAGACTTCCACCGATGAATTTGATGGCTCTGGTTTGACAGCTCTAGGGATGGGTGGATGATTCAAGAATTGCTGGTTGATAGCTTGTGGATGCTGGTGAGCCAATAGCCGGCTGACAGCAA
Source organism: Psilopsiagon aymara (assembly GCA_024733675.1). Lineage (NCBI taxonomy): Eukaryota > Metazoa > Chordata > Aves > Psittaciformes > Psittacidae > Psilopsiagon > Psilopsiagon aymara. The sequence goes on along the minus strand of JANRGW010036401.1, from coordinate 19,676 downwards.
TCTGTTGGTTTATCAGATGGGCCATTGCTATTTGCTGCCTCACCAGTTGTGGACTGAGCTGAGGAGACAGGAGCCCAGGGTTTATCATTGTCTGCATCGTTGGCACTTGGTTTCGGATTGGAGTACTGTGGTGAATTTGGCCATGAGGAGACTGTTCGTTAGTTTTTCCCAAGGTTGCCAGCTGGTTGATATTTGGTAAGTGCATGGGACGCTGACCAAGAACACAATAGTCTGAAAGGTTTTCTCTTTCCACTCTTTCCACTGTTAAAAGAGAAAAGTTCATTTGCCGTCATTCCAGTTTGCACTTTACAAGAGGACTGTTAGGGTAAGGGTTACTGCAGGTGACTATACTCAACAGCACCTGCTTTAGTCTGCAAATCTACACTTGCATAAAAGCTTCACTGAAACATACGCAAAAGCAGCACGAAGTAAAAGCAACAACAATAATTAACACTCTTTTGGACTTCTCAGGCATTACCCAATGCTCAGGAAGACCTCCTTATCAAACCAGTAGCAGGTATCTTCTCAAACCTCATTTCCTAAAGAAACAAGCTTGGACATTTCCACTTACAATGTCACAAACTTTTGAGTATGTCACAGCAAACTGAATAATGCTTATAAGGAGTCAATGTTTCAGAATCACTGACATCTAGGTGAAGGAAAGAAACCCAAATTAGTAACCACTCACAAAACCCCATCGGAAACCAGACCATTCCCTGTGCAGCTCATGGAACTGCTCATTACAAACTGATCAACTATTATAACTTAAACTCTAGCTTGCATTCTGTGAGGATAAAGTTATCTGGTAACATCAATTCACTCAGGAGCAATAGAACAGGATCATGTTGCTTGTGTGAAAAGAAAGCATGCTACAAAACCATGCAATTCACACATGAGAAAACTGTAAAGCAAGAGTTCCTATACCCAAAGCCTCATCACTATGAGCCTGTTCAGAAACCTTAAACCATCTCTGCATGAATGCCCTCTGTAAAGAAAGTGACTTCACTCTCCTCAAAAACCTTTGTTTAGCACAACATAGACCCATGATCCCTAAGTGACACCATACTACAGAAAAGGAAACACTGCACACAAAATGCATATACTGTAATTTTATATACTGATACATATTGTCCCTTTTCAATATCTTATGTCAGCAAAATCACGGTATCTTTTCATGTAACTGAAAAACTGAACGTACGTATTAGAAAACTAAATTTCCTCTAGAAGTAGTATTTAAAGTAAAAAATTGTTTAAAAAGTACATAAATAAAAGTGCTACTTAGATAATTTCAAGTAACCAGAAGTCATTTTATAGTATGTTGCAGATTCCATGAGCCTCATTACATGCAATTGGATAGGCATTTATATAATGGTCTGATATAAAAGTGTTCAGGGACACAACTAGAAGACTACTACCTCATCCCTGTACTGCTCTCAGCAAATAACAAGATAGGATTTACTTCAGAACTGCTAATCATTGTGTAATGATTAGTAACTGTACAAGGCTTTGGACTTTTTAAAAACTTAACCTATATAAAGCTTTGAAGCTTTACACAGTTCATACTCAGGATGACAGTTTACTGATGATGTTCTCTGTTTCCTTCTAAATAGAAGGACAGCTCTTTTCACTTTCCAGGGTTAATCTCAGACAGAGAGGGTTGAATTCTCACTGGGGAGGGAGTCATGCCCTGAATACACACAAACACACAATTACTATCTTTAGAGCTGTCATTCCAGAACATCACAAGTACTGAATTTTACAACTAGGTGAATGAGTACCCAGAATTTTCTTGTAAGAAATTTTCAGTCACTCTTCGCATTCTTTTAGAGGAAATACCCACATCATCTCTAACCTTCTACAAAATAATTGCTTTCCAAAATTTTCAAAATAAAAAGCTATAGATTTCTGAGAAAATTATTAATTCCATTTTTCACAAAAGTCACTGTTTCAACCCAACTGATTTTAACTGCTTGTTTGTACAGCATATTTCAACTAGGAAAGGCAACGCAACGCATGCAATACACAACCACTATATGCAAGGGTTGCCAGAGACACAATGCAGTATTTCAGTTTGCTGAAAATACTTAAGACTTCTATTCCAATGCTGCTCCTCATGATGTCACTAGGCCTCCCTGAAAATCAGGTACAGAAAGCTCTCCACCACTAGGAACGACCAGTAAATGAGTGTGAAATGTGAAATATGAGCAGTGTTGATATCAGGGATGAACGTAGAGTTGATATAGAGATGTCATGTGTGGGCAGGGGAGAGGGGAAGAGAAGCTGCTTTGGTCACAGCCCCAGACCACATCCTGCAACATAGACAATCCAGAGCCCATGTGGTTATAGTATTTTCTCCTCAGCCCCCTGCAGTAAGCCTCTACCTAAGTAATGCCATTAAACACACACAATTGCCAGCAAAACTGAATGTAATTATTCCAAAGGTGCAGTAGCTACTTGGCAATTAGGAATTAACCCTATGTAAACAGACTAAAGATGCTGCTCAGTGTACATGAAACACTTGGAGCACCCTGATACGAGAAAATACAATCAGAACTGCTTTCAGTCTTCATTTAGACCCTGAGAAATCTAGACTCCTTTAACCAGGAGTTTCAGAAGAGCTGAACTGAGTTCTGAACTATTTTGTAGTTCAAGAAACATACATAGAATAAGTCACTGAAACCAACAAATTACTACTTGTTAGAACACAAGTTAAAAAAAAAGCAAAACCAGTAACCAAGTGTTTTTGAAAACTTGGTGAGAAATAAATATAAATAACATTCACTTTCTGAGCTGAACCACATTTGCCAAGTTTCCACCCACTCCTGACATTAGTGCCAAGTTATAAACCCCTATAAAAAAAAGTTTAAGATGAAAAGGCTGCCAAGCTGTTAATCTCTGCAGTGCTACTTGGAATTACAATTACACAGAGCCATCACCTAACTTGCTTCCATAGGTGTATTTTTCCCTTATTATCACTTTTCTGATCACATTATGCTATACAGCCATGTATATACTCCCAATAAACATACAGATTCTAGTCACTTCAAGCACTTCAATAATAAAAGGTTACCATTAACAGTTACGCTGGATGGAAAAAATGTGCATTACTCAACTCCTCAAGACTGTTTCCTTCTCTAACACTTTGCTCGTATCAGATTCCCTGTTGTTCTTTGGTAACTATGGATCGGTAAAACTCTGTGGGGCCAGACAGGAGCAAGCCTGAGACAACTCCAAGATGGAGACTGGCACTGCTCTGGGTGACAGGCCAGCTTGCTGGCAATGTTCTAAGAAAAAAGGAATACAGGAGCCACAAAGCTGCTGTGACACCAATGCTCTGCCTCAGATCTTCCCAAAAAAGGATTTTCCATTTGCATCCTCCATTTTCCATGTTCCTACCCCATTATCCTTCCCCTTTTTGCTACTGCTCCACTCAAACTGGGGATACATTTACAGCTCTTGTAGTCCTGTATGAGCTGGTTGGCACTTGAATATAATGGAATACAAAGCAGTGAAGACAGAGTAGCAGGACCTTAAATTGGGAAAGAAGGGGCTCCATGAACATGCGCCATGTTCAAGTACTGCTGATACACATTCTCTGCTAGAGCTGCCTGTGCTAGTTGAACAAAAGCTGGCTCAGGAGGCTGTTGCCACCTCCATCTGTGGTGTGACCACAGCAAAAGACATGGCAGCAGTTTCCCCTTTCTCCCTGCATCATGCTGCCCAGTACGTGATTCTGCTTGAAGAGCTCTTTTAAATCAAGATCAGCTGTCATTTCAGAGCCACCCACCCCTCTGAAGCCATACAGTAGGCCCAGATACAAAGTGTCTCGACAACAGGTACTGTGCTAAGTTCAGGAATCAGCTCTCGGGGAGTGCCAGAATAGCATTTGCCCTTTGTTGCCCTATACCCCCCTCTACAACATGCCTTTATCTCTACAAGACAGTCAGAAAACAACATAATCCCCAGGATGAGAGCAAAAAATTGTCAAATTTCAATGTTCCTTTCTCTTCTCATAATGATTACCACGTGTGTCAATGTATTTCAACTCCTTACTGAGTTAGAAATTTCCCGGGTACAGCACAAAAGGAATGCAGAGCACTCTTCCCCTGTATGATGCTCTTAACCTCTACCCAAATATTCCTAGCAGAATCAGACATCTGACACAGTCGGGAGCACAATAGCTTGGGGTGGTCTGCATGCAACTTTCCATTTGAAATAAAACCAGCTCAGAAGATTTAAAATAAGATTTATTTCTCCACCTTCCCTTCCCCTCACCCTTTATTTCCACCAAGTTGTTAATAGGAACATTCTGACAAACAGCCTGTGGGGCATTTAGGACTTATGAGTGGCACTAAATTGACTGACAGCACTGGAAACCAAATTCTTATGCACAATAATGGACGCATTAGGGAGAGCAAGAGCATTTTAACATCTCCCAGCAGTGCACCACAGTGGGGACAAAGAGATCTCGCTAGCACCCATGACCCAGCAAGTCCTGAACTTACCAGTCCACAGGCAAGGGGGCTCTTTGCCTCAGAGAAGGAAGAGGCTGGTAATGTTTTGTAATAAGTTACTAGCCGGCGGAATTGCCATGCTTCAATTGTGACAGGATGCCGCCACCCAGGGCTGTTCTCTAGTGCTTCACAGTTTGCATCTTTGTTTTATTTATTATTTAAAACCTGGTGAACATAAAAGCCATTACCAGCGGTGGCCACGGCCATGCAGGGAGAACTCTGTGAACTCTGGTATGCCTTGCACAAAGCTTGAGATACAAAGGTTCCCACAATTTCTTCTGGCTTAGCACCATCCTACTCACTGGAGCAAGACCTGAACTTTGGAGCGGTGCTTGGGAGACAAAGCCCCGTCCAGCACAGTACCACCCTCTACCTCTGAGAGACACGGCTGCTGCACTACACCGAGAGGGTGCCCTCTTGCTTATGCTACGTAATTATGAACTACCACTTTGTAAATAACAGAACCACTCCAGAGCACAGGAGGTGCTTTTAAAGTGGTAATTCTGTGTCTTTTAATCTATAATTAGGATAATTACTTATTTCTTTTAATCACAGCCCATTTAACCACTTCAGTGCAAAGGGCTGGTCTGAGGAGTGTCATTTTCACTCAACATCTAATCTTCGTATTTACTCAAAGTTGTTTGCTGACTTCATTCACTACCTGATCTCTGCCTGGGCCTTTTGCTCCTGCAGCCAGGACTGGAGAAAAAGCAGGCTGGCTGAAGAGGCTGACTTGATAAGAAGCTGTAAGTTTTAAAACCTTTCCCTTCCTCTATCCTGCAGGATAGCAAAAAACCTCAAAATAGCTATAGAGCACAAACACAAATTGTCTGGCCGCTAGCTGTGGGTAGCAAAGGCTACCCACAGCTTTATCCAAGCCTAATGGAAAACAGACAGAAAAGGCCATTGTCTGTTCTCAACTGCAAATCATTCAGTTCCCACCAAAGCACAAATCTCCATTTTTGTAATTAGAAGAAGCATCAATAAAAGTGGGTCTTTGATCAGCATCAGTTTCAGGTGAACTGGGCAGAGTACACTAACATCGCTGACTCTGCATGCAGCTTACCTTTTCCTTTCCTTGTCCTGAAGGCTAGATCCAAGTCAGCCCTTGGGACACAGAGATGCTAACATGTCTTCTACTAGTTCTGTTTAAACATAACAAGTCAAAAGCTTCCCACGGGCTGTCCCTGGACTACGTTGCTTCCAAAGATGCTTGTTAGAAAAGAAGAAGCTAACCCATGACCTTATTTTTCTAGATTATTTTGAGGTTACTATCCAGCTTCAAGAGTGCACATAAAAGCACAAACTCAGTTCTTCATAATCACATTAACATCATTTGTAGGCAGGACATGCCAGATCCATCTGGCAGGGAAAAATGTTACATTGAAGGTGCTTTAGTGAACACCTGATCTAATGCATGAATATTGGTCAGCTGAAATGGAAAAGGAGAAGCAGGGAAATATTACTCAGAACTGTCTGACAGAAACACAAGAGTACTGGTTTAGATGGACAGATGTTCTCATTTAATACAAAAATACCTCCCTTCCTGTCAAACTACTGTGACAGAAGCCTGTCCTGTTATTTAAGCACTAACCTCTTGTGGTCACCTTGAGAGGGAGATGCAAACCTCCTGGAATACCCAGTCAATTGTGCAACCCTTCCAGGAGATACGTGTGCATCTCCTCCTGACTCGTAACATCAGAGGTGGTGAAAGGAATGAGACAGAACACAAACATCATTAAGGCAGACACACTTCAAGTGAACAGAACTGAATTCTGCTTTCAGAGTAACGCATTCTATGAAATCCATGAGATTACAGCCACATGGCAGTTTCCAAAGCTTATGTCTGTATCTAAGCTTCACATCTTCCTCCTGTTCCAAGCTAACCTCCACTGATACTTACTTTCTAAGAATTCCACTTCTTTTGAGCTAACACATCAGTGTTTGGCAGCTCACAAGATTATTTTTTTTAAATATAAGGGAAAATTCATTTCGGGGTTCTGCAAATTAAAAGTGTTTGTTTTTTAGAAAATGAAGACAATCATTCTTTACTAAGAATATAAAAGTGACCAGGCAGACATCTTGGCCTCAGCACACAACTGCTCTGTTGTGAGCTCTGTACTTGGAACACAAGACATTTTAAAACCATAAAACTGAGTGACATTATTTGAGCAGCTTTGGTCAGCATCTCCTAATTAAAACAGGTACGATGCCCCTGCATGGCAAGGGCAAGACACAGGACAAGTGGCTAGGCAGTTTCTCTACAGAAAAGCTTCCAACCTTTATCACACTGACATATGTTCCCTAATGCAGCAACGGCTGCAGCTCCAGCCTCATGCACACGCAAGAGATGGCATTCAGCTAGCTGCACGTATCCTTCTGCCATGGTGAGTGTGCTATTAAGAGTGAGAGCCACTGCTCCAAAAGGGCCAGGAGATAGGAAAGACATTCTGAAAAGTTGAAATTCATATATGCATTTTCTGCAGGTAACAGTTAAGTAAAAAACCAAATCAAACAAAAAAAAACCCCACTGAATGGTGCGTTTTAATTCTCCTTACAGAGAGGAATAGCCAAGAGGGCCACAACTCAAAGCCCCTGGAACGCACTGCAGTGGGTAGATTGTTTCTTAACAATACACATGCTCAAATCCCCCAAACTGGCATTTAACATCACGGACAATGCTGAAATGCAAAATGCTAGTGTGGGTGTGGAAAACAGCAGTCAAGGGGTCTATAACTCTTCCTGAATCTTGACAATCTCACATTTGTATTTAAAGAGAGATGCTACTTTTTTCCTCATGATCAATGCAAACTGATGAACTACTCCCCTCATAAAATAGCACAGCAGGCCACAAACTAAGAGGATGTCTGAGGCACAGATGATCTTCAGGTCACTTATGTCATCTAGATACTGAAAATCTTGCCTGCAAATGATGTTATTTTCTTTCCTTAAGAAAGTGAGGAATGTCCTATTTTTAGTGAAATAAATACACAGTCAGGAGTGTAAAAGTAAGCAAAGGAAAAATTACAGTAATGTGAAGAGCCACACAGCTAACCTGAATGACCCTAACTGGTTTTAGTGCCAGAACCACAACTAATATCCAAACAAGGCATAAAAAGATCTCTTCTTAAAAAAACTTAACATTTCTGCCTCCATAATATTTCTGCCTGTTAGTTAAAAAGGAAAAAGGTCAAGATCTAGATATCTATACATACATAAATCCCTCTATTTACAGAGACAGAGATATATACACATGCATGTATCAATAAGCAGGATATTTTTAGAAGTCAAAACCAATGCTTGGGAAATATCTGGTGTGCCTTTTCATGAGGCTTCTGCAACATCTGCTTCAGAGGAGCAATTAAAAACTGTTCCTTGGAGCAGATAATGACAATTTTCCCCAGATTCGCATGGGCATTATCACCACTCTGCAATCCTAGGTTCCTTCAGCCTGGAAACAAGAGAGCTGGGAACCCTTCTGAATCCTGTTTCTAACCTCTTTCAACCTACAACAGCCTCTAAAACACATTAAAAGAAAAACAGATTGCTCTGTCTATCCATTATGGGAAGTAAGCAAACATACTTTCAAGAATAAAACAGTACACAAACAACAAATCAGTAATATTGGAAAAATCAAAGAGCAGCCAAAACATATTCTCAGTTTAAGGAAGCTTTTTCTTATATTCCTGATCTCTTGAAATAGAAATAACTGAGCCCTCCTCCTTTAAACCGAAAAGCCTCATCATTCCACAAAAACTTTGAGACAGCCACAATCTCAAAACTCACATCCACAGAAAGCTATATTTTGACAGACACTGATGACAGGAGCAAAGATGAAATGCTCTTAATATGCAGACAAAGAAAATATGTCTTTTTATTTTTAAGTTCACAATGTATTTATTTCTCCCCTCTGCCTTCCTAACTTCCTCCCACCAAGCTAAGTTGTGTCATCAGGCAAAAAGAAAAAATTCACACCAGTTAAAGAGTTTTAGTTGTGAAAGAATTCTGATACAGTGATAGTCCTTCTGGTAAAAATAGAAAGCATGACACTTGGAAGTGAAATATCTATTGAGAAAAAGAGCTAAAAAATATTCAAAATGCTACAAACCCAAAACACTGGGCAATGAGTACTTAACTGGCACAGCTTTGATCTCTTGACAATGAACTGTGTTGCATGGCAAAGTTCTGAAATACTTCTCTCCATATGTATATAGATACATATAGTTACTTACAAAGTGTTATTTTTATTTGTGCATCTGTTTGTGAATCAAATTAAGAACCAAAGCAGGCCTTTTAGAAAATATTCAGATCCTGGATTTCAACCATGTTGAATACCTTCTCCCAGCTTCAGCGAGTTCAGCAGCTAGAGAAATCAGACAAGTGGTTCTCTATTGCGACTGGCCAGGAGAAAGATGGTTTGAGAACCTCTGTACTAAGCCATGGATGTCACAGATGTCATCACTTAGTAAGTAACCTTCATGAAAAAGGGGGAACTCTGATTATTCATTCAAGTAGGTTTAAACATGCTTACACCCTGTCATGTATGCACAAGGTGCGTACTCAAACATCTTGCATTTCTCAAAAATAAGGAAACGTAAGTAAGTAAGGAATAGGAGTCAAAAAAGGCTTTGCACAGTAATATTATATTCATTCACAGTGCGTATTCTGGGAAAAAAAAAATTACAACACAAACTAGATAGCTTAATTATCCCCCCAATGATTATACACATTCATGAGGGGAAGAGAAATGTTCACAGAAGAACTGTCAGCTTTCTGTTTCACAACTACTTTACATCTTCCCTTCGATCTGTGTTAACAAAACCTCTCCTTCAAATATATATGTGTATCTTAAGGAGACCGGAAACAGTGGACGTCCTGTCACAGACTCACTCATACCTTCACGTGTATCCCGAGTGGTAGGCTCAGAGGCAGAAGGAGACAAAAAGGCTCCATCCTCACACCAGCCAATTCCTGAATCTGTCTGTATACTAACTCTCGTGCCGCTGAGTAAACTGTGAATGTCTTAAAACCTTAAGGGGCTGGGGCAGGGTAGGAGGAAAAATTCAAGCAGAATTTTATTCTAGCATCGTCTTGACACAAGACAAAATTACCATGCTGAGCTGAACCAACTGAAAGCTTCTTTTAAATTGCAAGCATAAATAGTTTAGCTGTCTTTTTGGTGAGTTCAACAGAATGCACACTGAGAATGTTTACTTGAGATCTGATACCATTCTATTTGTATACAGCTTTTTACATCTGTTGCTGATGATATCAAATTATTGATTGTTCACTTTCTTATATTTATTTAAACATTAACTATGTAGTCAGCAACCCGATGCTTTTCCCCCCCTTTTCTTTTCTTTTTCCAGAGAACTTATTTTTGCCTGGCTTCAGTTGTAATTACTTTGATCTTCCAGAGTGTACAATTATTTTACTGTTTATTTATTTCTATGAGAAAGGAAAAAAGTTTGACCTAGGAGATCTATATGTGGCAATTTGTAACAGAATCACATAGCTTATGTTTAGGAAATCATGGTTTTGATTAAGAAGCAACCATTTAGTTCCCACTGTTTTATTAAAACAGACATTAGCAGATAATAGGAAACACATTTAACACTGTAGGCTGCATTTAGTTTGCAACATCAGTAAAGTTATTTTGAAGCCCCTTCCAATTTTGCATTAGCCACAGCCCATGTGAACTGTTTTTTGCTTTTACTTTCTAATAAACAGCTTTAGAGTTACCCATGGATATGGGTGCTGGTCCCAAAGACGCTAAATTATAATTTTTACTCAATCTATTCAGATTAGAACCTAAAAATATTAATTGCTGCATCATCCATCCAACCTTCATAGAAAAACTAAGTCCATTTTTAAAATTATTATTAAAGGAGCATGCGATGACTGAAGCATGTAACTGAAGTCACTGATTTTGCATACTAACTGAGCTGTCCTGCATGAATATCTGGCTACAGAAAAGAAACAAAATGAGATGAAAACAGAAATGATGAGAAATTGAAACTACACAAAGAAGTGCCAAAGTCTTTCTGTTTTCAGGGGGTTCAGATTACTGCCCTGAAGTTGTATGGCTGTTTATTCTCCATGCACCACTGTACCTGCCATAGACTCTTTGTTTTCTCTCCCACTCATATGGTTGATGAATCAACACCACTTGAACTGCTTTACAGCAGCTTGTGTTTACTTCACACATACCTTAACCTTCCTTTTTCTCCTCCTACTAACACACACATACACTTCCAAACAGCAGTGACTGGCTGTGTCTCTTTGAATAGCACAGATACTGAGTTATCTGGCAAACTCTTCAGGTTTGGAACCTTGACCTTTTGATTGAGGTTTCATTCTGCTTTTACTGCACTCATCAATTTAACTGTGCACTTACCAAGTAAAAAAGTAAGAGCTTAAAGAATTCAGTGCTCCAAGAATGGTAGAAAGTGTAAGACAGCAGTGTGCTAGAAACACTCAGAACCTGTAGTGGCATCTCTGTGGTTAAGAACACTACAGTTAAGGGTTTCCAGTGCCTCTGCAACTGGCACCTTTGCCCAGTTTGGAAAAAAAGAAGGTGGGGAAGGAGGGAAGCCTGTCTCTATTCTCCTCGAACGGCAAGTAAAAGCGAACGGTGATGACCTTGAAGCTGTTTGATTCCTTTGATTGTTTTTTAACCAAGAGGATATGTTAGAGCACTTCGAATAAAATTCTTTTATTAAGAGACCATTTAGAGCAAAGAAACCAATTAGAGAAAAATTTCAGAGTCACACAATGGCAATTTAGAGAGAAAAGAAACTATGCAGTTCCTCTGGCACAAGGGCAACCATGTCCTAAGATAGTGAATCAACTATCTTTACTTCAAGCCTAAAAATTTTAGTAGGTGAAAATCAACACCTCCATTTCCTCATCTGCATTGTTACCCCACTTCTACCTGAAAAATCTTCCTTCTAGACACAAATGATTTCAGCACAAAGCATTCTATTTTTTTAAAACCCCTAGTGAAAATCTAACCACTGCACAGCCCAAGCCTGAGCCTCTTAGAGGTATGGTCCACACAGCGCAGAAGTGCAGAGAAAAACCAGATGCCTCAGACCTTGTTCTGATATTTCCTGCAATTTTGTTTCATGTGTTCCTAACTCAAGCAGCAGACTCTTCATGGCATTGTTATGCAGATTCCTAGCCTGTCTTATGGAAACTAAACAAGCAACCTTTCACAGCTCATGTATGCCAGCTGTTTAAGAGAAAAAGAGGGCAGACTCTTTGAAGCTGCTAATCTTCATGCAACTAAAACTACAATGGCTTCTCCAGAAGGACAGGACATTACCCTACTTCTGCATAATGTTTTGGATCCTGTTAGGATTTCCTGGCCCCTGAAAGGATCACAGACAGAAGCAACAAAAACAGCTTACATCTTCTTTCAGACAATGAACCTTCCCTTCAGTGGCGTAATAGAGAGAAAAGCTATGAAAAAACCTATCACGGAGTAAAGCTGCTGTCCAAGGCTGATGGACATTTGGGGAGAGAGAAGACAGTTGGTATTGTGGAAAAGCTTTTGACTATTCCCCAGCATCCTACTCAAAGCACATGTGCATTTTAAAACAAAAAACCTACCAAAACAAATGGTCCAGTACACACACAGGTGTCTTCCCAACCGAAAGGATGGATAAAAGAACTAACTACACATGGGGGATGCTTGTCACATCATTTTCTGTCCTATTAAAAGGTGATCAGACATTTCAGAAGTGAGCATGGGGTGAACTTATGCAGTGATTTTACTGCCTCGTCATTCACTGTTAATCAGCTAACACAATTTCATACCAGAAAAAATACAAACAATATAAAATGGGCTGTTTTAACTTCAGTGGATGCAGTGCCTTATTATTTAGAGCAACATCTCCTAACAGTCAGGCATTAAATCTTCTATTGGCAACCAGATTCACATGATAAAACATGGCAGGAGTGCCAGTACACTTTGCAGAATTGAAAACAGAAAACAAGGACACACATAACTTAGATGGATGTTTTTTAGCTCTCATGAATAAAAAGCAACTGAGGTAATTTACACAGCAGTTTAACTTTCAAATCCTGAGATACTGGAACATTTTTTTTCCCAGAACGTTTTAGCTTAATTCAAAACACAGTTGATCTTTCAGCACAACTACATGGGGTATTTCAAGCATGTTTTAAGCACCCTGTGTTTTCATACCAGCCTTGTTTGCAAAGTATTAGATTTAATTTCAAATGTGCTGTGACTGTGCCCTCTTTGTAGACAAATTCACTAATATTATTATAGCTTATTATCACTTTCACCTAAGGCAAATACTCTCAAACTGTCAGCAGAAGTTCAAGAATTTGGAAAGTCATAAAAAATCGATTTACCTTTAATCTTCTTGTACTTTTTGTACCATCTCCCAAACTCCTGGCACTTGGTTGCTGACACATTGGCATAGTATGTGCTATTTACAATGGATGAAATCATACTCTGGAAGTACAAAAAGAAAGACAAAAAGTGTTTTAAAATACCTTCCACAATTAGAGCTCTATTCCAGGAAAAGTGAATGACATGCGAGTGTACCACGATCATCCACTTGTGACCTTAAAACTAAAAGAAGCATCTAACAAGTAAAAAATTTGGGTTTATTCTCCATGTTCCCAGCCATAATTAAAATTACAAAATAATAATCATTGTTTTGCATAACAATGCAAGAAAGGTAAGAATGAACCTAGGCTGAGACCTGCAGCTCAGGCTGGCAGGGCAACTCTACTTTAGTTTTTAATTGTGTTATTACAACATCTAAACTTGAGTTGTGTAACAACAGGCAGTGCCATGCTGGGGAAAATATGCTCACTGCACAAGGGTGAGAACAAGCACGATTTAGTTACCAGGTCCTAAAGGTAAGATTAGATGCTTCAGCATGCATAAACCAAATACTGCTTTTCAGATGTCTCAGATATGTTTCCAAATGCAGCACCATCACACAGCCAAGAACTGGAGAACATCCGTGCTACTCAGTGCAGAACAAGTTAGGCAAATAAGCTAATATAATTTATAGAAACGTGTGATTAGCCCTTGTGTGAAAAATCACCCAAAAGAGAAATTAACAGTGCCATTCAGAGGTAAGGGAACTACACATACTACAACATAGAATGGCCAAAAACCACAAAAAGCCCAACAAAACAGAAATATCACTTCACCACCAACCCTCTCTATTCTTCATGAATTCCCTCTAAGGGATTCTTAGTACAAGCCAACTGAAGCAGAGAGGGGCCGAGCTGTTCTGCAGCACCTGATCTCCAACAAAATTATACTTTCTACCTATGATGCTTCTGCCCATAGGGTGGGAAACGGCCTGAGTACTGGCACTTCTTCCTTTCTATTTTCTCACTTCTCTTCATTCACTCTATAGAGGAGGCATCTTTTTAATAGTAACATTTTGCTTTCCTTTTTCCCTCTCTGAATTCTTCCAAGGTCAAATCATTCCAGCACATGTACATTTCCAGCAAGGAAATGCAATCTAACACCACTAATGCATGGGGAGCCAACGCATCTTCTCCAGAAATCACATTTTCCTTATGCCCTCGCTTACGACAAAGCTCAGAAAAAGCCCTGGCACATTGTATGACCTTTCTGCACAGAGATGAGGAGAGTGAGGATGATCTCACAGCTCAAACAAGCTACCAACTGTATGCTCAAGTTCTGGCCCACTGGCTCCTGCAGGCTCTTGTATAAAATGGGATCTTGGCCATCTCTGGAAAGCTACGAGGCTTACACATTGGCTTACTCAATTTTAACAATGCTTTAGAAACAAAACCAGCCCCTCCCTCTTCCAGATTTATCCAGCCTTCTACCCACTTCACTGCAGTATCACAGGACTCCAGCTGTTCCTAACTCTTGAGTTTTGGAGACTTAAAAACTGTGAGCAAAACTGACAGACTTCAGTTAACTGGGTAGTACAGATTGGTTCAGTCCTCAACAGGTATTTTCTCTTTCAGTGAAGAGGCTCTTCTGCCTTTGAACTTGAACTTTTCCCCTTGAAGGCTGCTGCGGTGCCACTGCAGTAGAGTCTGAAGGGTATGAAGTAAGAGCCTTTTTAAGCAGCAGCTTCAATCTTTAAATCTGAGATTCAATTTTCTAATTAAAATCAATATTTTGAGACATAAACCTAGCATTGTGGCAGTCACCAGTAATTCCCTGCCCATAAATCCCTCCTTGATCTAAGTCATTTTAACAACCAATAGTATTCTGAAAGCCTGACACGAAGATAGCCTCTGCTAAGGAAAGATTTTGAACAAAGCTGAGCTGAGGCAACTTTGGGGTTTTTAGTATCGCTTTGGTTAAATTCCCAGTCAGTAAGGAAGGGCGTGGAAACTGTTTAGCTCTATCTACATAACAATTTGGGTTTTCCCCTTTTTTTCCCCCTTCCAAAAAATCCTCTACAGCTACAACAAATCAACATTACTGAAATTGGAGGGCTATTACATATCACGGAATATATGAACCCATTAAACTTTATTTGAGAAAGCAAAGCTTAAAATAAATAGTAAAATCAAACAGTAAATCAACCATTGGTGAAAAACCCCAGGACAGATTCTCTTCAGCTGCTTGACAGCAGAACAGGGGAAAGAACCATGATAACTTTCAAACCACATATCCTCACAATTAAATGTAAAGGAACACCAGGGGTATTTCTAATAGGAATCTCAGTAAGTCTGAGAAAGGAAATACTTGTTTGGAAGAGAGTGGCAAAACCCCACTAATTACAAATTTCTAAATAATGCGTATTATTCCTGGGAAAAATCCTTCAGAAGGAATAGACTATATGAAGCAGCAAATATGGTTGGTAGTGTGTGGCCATGACACATATGGAATGAAAACTACTTAGACCAAGAGGGAGCTAAGAAATATCCACACAAGAAAATCCTGTGCACTAAGTTCAAGGAGAAAAATAAGGAATGCACTCACATCCCAAGAAATCTTGCTCCGGCAAAGGGACGAAATGAATGGTCACTGCTGAAATGAGTTATACAATATACAGGAAAGACAGAGGTCTCTATGCAAAGATGGAAATGCTGGAATAATTAGATTTCTTTCTGCCACACACACTCCCCCCCACCTATCCGCCTTCCCCCCAGCTTGGTTAACTGGGATTTATGTATTTGAACAGGAGCCGTATGCTACGGGTAGCTAAGCTGCAGCCACATAATACACCTAGCAGAAAAAACAGAACAATTTTAAATCAAAGTGAATGATTACATTTCCCATTAGTGGCAATCAGAATCCCCATCTGGGCTGCATGTAGAGCTCAGGCACCGGGAACCAGAGACAGAGCACCGTCACTGGTGGGAGCAAGAGCTCCCTGTGCTACCCCTCTCCACTGCTGTACTTGAGGCACTGTGAACGCATTAATAAACAGCAGCATCTACTCTGCAGTCTGACTCCTAAGAGACCACTCTGCAATTTGCTGCTGTCAATAATATATTAACCACAAGGGGGTTGTAATGACATTTCACATTTGGCACGATATTTTTTTAAAACTAATTTGGGAGAAGGAATTGTATTAGAGGCATATTCAGATGATGGTAATAGACAGCTCCTACACAACCTTCCATTGTATCTTCTGCATTTTGTGAGCCAAACCAAAAGAGATTGAAACTTTTTATGGCAATAGTAATAATAATACATAAGAACAATAATAATAGCAGCTGCATTCTCGCAGTTCAAGGGTGAGCTTAGTAACTCAAGGTCACTTATACATGCACTTAAAAGCAAGCAAGCTCAGTTTTCTACAGAAGGATCGCCTTTTAGATTTGCCCAGTAAATAACTACCGAGGTCAGGATTTTTGCTGCTGCAGTTCTGCCACCAATAATTGTGTAAACATATTTCAGACTGAGGCTATAAAAGGAGTAAACCAACTGCAGCATTTCCACCTGCTAGGTTCTGAAATAGAATTGGGAGGAAAAAGTCCCAGACAACAAAAGATCAGTGCATATGAAATGATGTATAGTTTAGTTATACTGGATATTGAACAACAATGGGCAGGCATAACCATATGCCGCAATCATCATTAGCTGACCAGATTCCACAGATAATTCTATTTAAAGAAATTACACTTAAACTGTGTGAAGGAAAAAGTACTTTTGTATTCAATTCACTTACGCTCTGTAGAGTCACTGCTACTCCTTTAGTAAATAAGGCAAGTTACATGGCTTTTCCTTATACAGCCTTTCCATTCTGGTTGATTCTGCAGATCCTCACATGGCTAAGGAAGATGAGGAACATGATTCCTACAACTGCAAAGACCTACTCTCTGCTCTGTATCTCATCTCTGGTGTGTATACACAGAAAGAATTCTCTTGGTTCACAGAGGCATTGGATCACAACTTGCAGGATGAGCATACAGTGCAATGCAAGACAGGCAACCACAGGAGAAAAAGCATTGGATCTGGGCTAGCAAAGCAACAGGTTTTCAGCAAGCAGAGATTACTGATGTTTTGGCTATTTCAGATTCTAATAGGTTTTTTAGAAGGCAATTATTCACTCCTAAGCAAAGTGACTTGGCCTGGGTGCTGAAGTTTTCAGTCATGAAACTTTTATCAATTTCTCATTATGAAACCTAAAGAACAAATAAGAGCTAATGAGATATGTAGGAACCTGCGTCTTAGACATGACACTGCTGCCGTTTGTAAGCAGCCATGGAGAATGAGGCTGAGTTTTTGTTCTTTTTTTAGCATAACTATGTATATTTTTTTTTGTTGCTGTTTCCTAGAAATTGGGGCACACTTATTAAAAGAGCGTATTTTTTATCATAGTTGGAGGCTGAAGAGAGCTACCTATGGGTTAGTAGGGAAAGCAGGGCTCTGCTAGTGAGAAGAAGCTACTCAAATCTTGCATTTGAGGATCATCAGTCCTATTGCAAAAGGTTCATATAAAGGTCTAAATAAAGAATTTACATCTATCTCTCTGAACAGCAGGATGAACCCCAACAAATTAATTCAGAATTTCCACCTGGAAATGCACTAAGAAAATAAGGTATGATCTTTTTCATATTAATTAGAAAATCTCCTTTCTAAAGAAAACCAGAAACCTACTTGGTATTTACGGAACTGCTTCATCTAAGGCCTTTACTGAACAAATATGAACTTTAAATCTTATGAATTTGGCTTTCCCTAAGCCTGTTAAAAACACTGACCTGTGAGAGAGGGCATTCTTTGGCTAATGTGCTCTGATTCATCTCTTTGAGCAGTTCCTTTAAGGCATTGCGAACTGTGGCGTGGTTCCACTGCTCTGCTGGCAAGTCTTCCAACTTTGAACAACTGTTAAAACAGAAAGCAAGAAGCAGAGAGAAACATTACCTTCACAGATGCTTACTCTTTGCATACAAGTGCTACAGACCATTAAGCAGTGAGCACAACCTAGAAGATGCCTGCTTAGCCAGCCAATCAAGGTCTGTCTTCCCTCTTTCCTCTCCCCGCCAAGCCTGACTCCCAGATGATGCGTAGTTCAACTAAAAGGATGACAGTACATGGCAGGAATATCAGCTAATCCTACTACAGTATTATATGTGTGTATAAACATTCTCTCTGGGGCCTGATGGAGAGCAAAGAAACTTCAGACAGAGAAAGATACTCCTGCTGGGATAGAAAAATAAACATATATACCACCCTGTCACTAACAAAATCCCTGAAGAGTAAGGGCCCTCACTGCGTGGAGGTGGAGCTCTGAACAATGAACTTCATGTTACACAGGTTCTTATAACTGCCCTCATCGCTGAAGCATCCATGAGCCTTTCAGTAAACCCATTAAGCCATATGCCCGAGATCTGTCACGTGTAGTTCGTTCTCACTTTCGTTCTACAACAACTGCATATCTAGTGAAGCTTTCGACTTCCTGTGACTTGTAATTTAACAAGCTTACAGTCTGTGCCTACATACATGGAGCCAGACGCAAGAAGCACATCAGAAAGTTGGGAGAAGCTTGGCATTGCCTTTCATGCCTTAGGGACTTAATGCATGCTCTCCAATAAGTCTCTGAGGTTATTCTGCCTATAGAGCCCAGCTTTACCCTCAGAGTTGAAAGTTCAGTTACAATTGAAGAGTTCAAGTAGTCAATGGCCATCTTTATCTCAAAGACAAGGGCTATCTTTCATTTACATGTCATCTAGGCATTCAAGCACTTTGAAGATAAAGAATGAGACCTTGATCTTGTGCTGATACCCTCCAGTGATAAATATGTGACAATAAGCTAGATGGACTCCTGGTAGCTCATACTCCTGAGGAGATGAGTTAGAGCATTCCAGTTTTATAGCAGCTACACGATCTAGATGCTCTTTTATAACTATGCTGCAGAGGTGGCGTCTAGCTGAGAAATGATAACAGTACATAAAGCCAAGGAAAGGCCTGTCAGAGGGAATTGGAAACCCCAAGCTCCATCAGAGATGTAACAGGGAAGAAACGTTCCTGTTTGAGAGGCTAATGTCAGTGAGGCACTAGCTACTTCCAAATTACAAATTGAACTGAACAGTTGGAGGATATGTACCTGCCACCAAAGGCCACACACACATCCCAGTGGAGCCCTCTTCTTTCAAGCTGAGCTTCGAAGAACTGTAAGCAAACTATTCAAGGCTTCCTGTTATTTTTGCCTCTTTCCTGGCCATAGTGCTACAGCAGACTGTGCAGTGCAGGCTTACCAGCAGATTTAGAGTGTACCATGCACTGCCAGGGGCCTGCCACAACTCCTTATGCAGACATCAGTAACTGAGCACTCTTTTGAAGGTCAATAGACAGAAAGGGGGAGAAAAAGAGGTGGGGTGGATGGGGCAAGTAAGTGTAAAAGCATCAGGAGCTTTTGCTTTGCTAATCAGAACTAGCAGGAAGGAAAATATGTAGCAACACATCCCTTCCTCATCTTCTTGCCTTTCCACTAGGAAGGCCATTGGAGAAAAATGAAAAGTCATAAAGCTCCCCTCCTCCCCAGGAGAAAGACCTTGATTCTCACAATGCAGTCCTAAAAAAAGGCAAGGAGTTTATTGTTTTGCTGCAATAAGGCCTCAAGAATCCATTAAATTAGGAACTGTGGAAAGGTCTGCCTTTAAAGGCCTCATATCTTGACTTAAGTGAGTTTCTGCCCCCCCCCACCCCCCCCCCCCCCCCCCCCCCCC
>JANRGW010036399.1:0-18654 GCA_024733675.1 Psilopsiagon aymara | reverse complement strand
GCCACAAGTTAAAAACACAGTGCTGCACCAACTACTAAGAAGGAGAAAAATGACTGCTACTGCTGAACCCATGACACCAACTTAAAAATACTTGATTTAAAAAGACAGTGAAAGGCCAGTTTTCTTCATCACTTTCCTTTGTGGCACTTTCTGCCCTCTTGGTGCCAAGGAGGTTTGATTAATGCCAAGAAGGGTGACCCATACATTTGAACGCATGTGTAATCATGTAGCTATTCTGGGAAGCCTGCAGCAGTGGAAGCTGCATGGAAAGTCTTCATTAAAGCCCATGCTGGTTGCAGTGCCAACTGTCAAGATCACAGTGGTCTCACTGAGATAGAAGTTATCTCAGAAAATACAATCTCTGCCAGAGATGTCTCAGCAAGCAAGTTCTACAAGTGTACGCTGCAGCTTGTATAATGCTCTGTCAACATGGACCTGTTTATAGTTGTACCAAGTCTTCAAGGTATTGCACTCCAAATTTTTTCTATGGAATGCACTATATTAAGCACAGTGTATATACCAGCACAGAGGGTTCTTACCAGTACTTGTAAGCTATCTTCTTCAAGAGCGTGAACTGTCACTAAACTTAGCAAAAGAGGTTATTTTGCAGGTTAAAATTGCATGTATTTGGGATAATAGGCTAGTCTAGCTGTTAGCTGAAGACATGACCAAATCACATGTTACAATTTTCAAGTGCGGCCATAACCTAAGGTGGGTTATGAGGTTCATGTAATAACTGTGAAGGTCAGGCCCATGTTTCTGAACTGGCCATTCTCTCCCTTGGAAAGTAGGAAGCTCATCACCTTGCATATTTGTGTGTACCACTGGGTAGATGCTTGCTCAGAAAAGCATAATCATATTTGCTGGAAGTTTCAGCAGAACCCCCAAAAAACATGTGAATGTGTTCTTACTTTGTGCCTGCTGATCTCTCTCACATCTAGAATGCATTTTGTAAGATACGTCCTTGGTGGGGATAAATTCTGTATAATCATAACAAATAGCTTAACTGTCTCTTTGCCAAGCAATAGATGGTATCATTTCTTTATCATTATTCTTAGAAAAATGCCATCATATTTTGCAGAGATCTCAGTGAGGAAGTCAAAGATCCTGTGGATATACAGGACTCTATCCTTCAAACTCCAATGTTGTGACCATTTGGAAGCATTATTAAGACAATGTTGGAAGGGGCAGAGGAAAGAAAAGGGAGAAAAGAAGGCCATAGTGAAGTCTTTCTAAAAGGTATGATTGCTTATCATGCTAATACACTTCTGAGGCATCTTGTGTTGAATTCTGAGGAAAAATGCAGGTGACTATATCTGTAGCTCAAGTGTAAAATATGAGTATGTCTTATACCAAGAGAAATCTGCAGTACAACTGCTAGACTGCTTTTACCTGTCTAGCCTTTTCCCATCTTAATGATTAGTCCGTGAGTTTTCTATATATCCATGAAAACAAGCACTTGTACACAAATGCAGATGGTTCTATGTTTTACAGTAGTTAGGAGCATGCTGAAGTAGACTGTGTTTTTTGCATTGGCTGAGCTTAAATTTATGTGAATGAAATGTTGTGTGGAAAGAAGCTGTGACTAGGTAGGAGAAACCCTTAATTGCTAAACAAGAAATTAGACTTCCGGTAAAAAAGCCACATCAGTAATGATACAGATGTTGACATCTCCAGAACTCAGAACTCTGGGATTCTTGTAACTAATGATAATATTAAGAAACATGAACTTGTGAAAGACTGCTGCATGTTACAGGACTGGTGTTTCTGCCAGCCTCAAACTGCTTTCTCCTCCTTTCCTGTGACATATATAAGGAAAAATAGTTCTGCAAGGCTCCAAGTGTGCAACTTGCTCAGTAGAGAGGTACCATGTATGTCAGATGGAAAAGAACCATTAAATCACATTGTTCCGGTGAGCTTTGTGAAACTCAGGCATTCCAGTAGCTTACAGATACAGAGTTCTGTTCCCTGGAGCCCTGCATGAGAAAGGGTATTTCCCCAAGGCAATTTTAAACATGTGACCTGGCACATTCATGCAGATATGGAGCATGAAGAAGAATGGCAAAGATAGACAGCACAGATACATGGCACAGACTCCATTTGACTGAGTGGCATTTGATGAGGGATCATTCTTCGCTGGGGTCTTGCCTGGAGGACCAGTATGATTTCCTGGGTAGGTTGCAAGCTTACCACAGACTACCTTAAAAGTAGCAAAGGAAACAGTACTGCATCTTCAAAGTAGACTGAGATCCAGAGCATTTCCCAGAGCACATTGAGAGGTGAGAAAGTACTGACACATCTGTAGACTACTTATTTCCAGAAATATGACAGTGCTCCACATGTAAAGTAGTAGAGTGATTGTGGATTTAGATGAAAGTATAAAACCTGTGCAAAATTTACCTCATGTGCTCTCAGTAAAAGACAGAGGACATGTAAGCTACTTGTAAGTGCTGCTTTTGAAAGACACCCTCAGAGCACCTCTGCAAATAAGACTGTGTGGTGAAGTCCAGCTAGGGCTGAGCCAGACACAGACTGTAAGGAAAGGTAAATTGCAATAACCCCATTTTTTGGCCCTGCTGAGGAGCTGATTCAGCCTGGCCTGTTCCCTTGCTGGAAACAAGGGGTTTGGGTTTAGGGTGTTTTTTTTTTTGAGGTCATGCAATAGCATTTTAGCCTTAGCACGGCTTCATAAAGCCCGTCATGTAAGCAGAAGACTCGCTCTCCTTTAAGTAATGTGCCATTGGAAACAGGAGAGAGGAAAAGCACTGGTCATCCTAGAAAGTGCCACCTTTTCTTACGATTCCCATGTCTCAAGTCAGTGGAGCAAATGTGTGTTTTCAGAAATTGTAAGCAATATTTGGACACGCCAACCCCACTTCATCTCTACTTCAAGACAGTTGGAACTAATAAAGTAATTCTTTTTGACAAGACATTTTCTTAAAATGTACCACAGTGTTAAAGCTACAATTAATATTTTGACACCTCTTATTACTTTCTTAATTTCCCTGTTGCAGCCTGGAGGATTCTCCCTAGTTCCCCTCCTAGTGCAGAAATCTGTGTACAAAGTGTATTACTTAATTTCAATTACATGTTAATTGCAGAAGACAAGTGGTTACTGAATCTTGCACCATAATTAATCAACCTGATATTTACTTGCTACATTGTTCATACTGGATTAAGTTGTAGCTGGACAAGCACAGCAAGGAAATTGAGTGACAGGAGCATTATCATGGCACACTGCCTCCCGTCGGGAAAGTCCATCTTCCCTGTGAAAGAGACGCCTTCAGGGATCATGTAATTTGAATTCCCCGTGAATTTAGTGTCATCTTAGCTTGACCAGCTCTGGAAGAACATATTAACCTCCTCTTGTGATTTTCAGAAAACCATTCTAATTTAGCAAGTAATTAAGGGTCACATGTAGGATAAAGAGCTCGATAAGCTTGGATTACGCACAGGAAGCTTTGTTTCCAAGGCAACCATAGTGGAGGGGGTGTTAATGCTGAGGTCAGTCAGTTAATGAACTGGGAATGGTTACTGGCTGCAAAATGTATTAGAACTGGGGAAATGAAACTAACAATTGCATTACCACTTAATGATTTGATGATAGAAAACAAATGCCTACAAAGCCAGTTCTCACTGAAAATACTGGAAACAAAGGTTATGGGCAATGGGACCATTCTGCTGAGTGAGGTCACAAGTCCAAACCAGTGATGCTCGACCAACTCATTTTCTTGTTTTACTTTTTTTAAGCTAAAATTACCTTAGTCATCATTCATGGATTTCACAGCTTCTCAGTATGAGACTGTCAGTGTTTGCGTAAGGTGCCATTGCTCACACATTTGGTCCATGCTGGAGGTTCTTTTCTTCCTGAGGTTAGTCCTGACTGAGGTTGCTACCTGTGTAACATTGTCAGAACAAAATCAACTTGATGGATTTAGCACTCTGAAAAGCAAGAGGCTAGGCTTCCAGGAGCTCAAGAGGTGACACACCCTCCCTTAGGGCTGAAGGCTCTGGGAGCTAATCTCATGGGAGGTTTGACAGGGCAGACACACAGACATCATGGACACAGCTAAAATATCAAAGCAGCAGATGATGTGTAGCAAGCACAAGCTGATCTATGAAAACATGTTATTATGTTAAAAGTGGAACCCACAGCTGTAGTTTGGATGATGGGAAGAATATTCTGACTTACTTCACTAGATGGCAAAACACCTTTTAGCGCTGTAGAATTTCAGAATGGTATATTTTGACCTTTATTGTTTCATTTTGATACAATCTTATCTATGTGTATAGGACTTCTATGCCATTTAGTAACCAAATGAAGGAACATTATAGAAATTTAATATTTTTAACCTTAGGAAAACAAAGCAATGTTTCTCTTTCTAATTCCAGAAAAAAACCCTGATTTCTATTTAATTTAAAATTAATTCCCTTTCTTACCAGCTTTTATGCTTATAAAAATACAAAATTTGCAGTGAAAGAGGCTTTTTAACAAGCAAATCAGTCAACATTTTCAGTTAATATGCAGGCATTGCGTGATATAAGAAACATTTGGGAACCAGCACATTACAGAGAAATATAGAGTGCAAAGAGTAGGAGTGACTTACTAGATACTAAATGCTTTCTCAGTTCATTTCTACCATAGCTATCCCTTGTGGTCTGTGAGAGAAAAGAATTGCACACCCATTTTTCAGAGCTTCCTTTGGAACAAAAAAGCATTCTCTACTTCTCGCTACACAGATGACATTAATGTCCTACAATATACTGTGACAGTACGGTCATTCTTGCACCTGGAATACAGGTACCTCTAACCGTGGCACGCTTTTTGCAAATGTGTGTCCATTGTGGAGATATAAAGTAGGACAATTTCTGATGCCACCTTATCTCTTTTTTATGTGCAGCCTTGCCATAAAAGCAAGACAGTTTGTGTTGGACCACCTCTGCTTGCACTAGGGAGAATTCAGACTTTGTGTTCTCTCAAACATGCCCTGTGGATCTTTCAGACAAAATCAGGCTGTGCAGATGGTGAGTTGACAACTGGTGATGACAGCTTTGTGGGACAGTTTGGGGAGCAGCTGGCCCAAAGAAGTTTGCAAGTGGTAGATATGCTATTGCTCAAAGAAAAGTGTGACTAAGGGAAAGCACGTGAATGAGGAGAGATCTGTAAAACACAAGCCGTCAGGAAAGGCAGACTTCTTACATTGTTAGAGGTTAGATGAAGGAAAGCTCAGCACAGCCATTCAAACCCTTAAAGTTACTGCTAAAATCTCCCAAAGCAATGATTAAAAAAGAATCCTAACCAAGCCCAAACTAGAATGGAATTAACCTTCTGTGTCCACAGGTGTCTGGAGAAAAAGGTAATGGCCTTAAACAGTGACAAGCAGAATGTGTGTAAAATATTAGTGGGTATTTTTAATTTGCTCCAGCTACTGAGTATGTAGAGAGAGTCCTGACAGGACCATAGCATCTGTGTGCAAGCTTTTTTAGGAGCAGGTTCTGTGCTGCTGAGCTTGCCTGGGCACTGGACAGGATAGATCATCTCTCAGTATTTCTTCTTTCCTTCCCAACCTGCTTCCCAGAATAGCTGTGTGCATACAGGTACTGTGCGCGGTTTTAGGTGTCTCAATATGAGGACGTTTAACTATTAGAGCGTGTCCAGTGGAGAATGATGAAGATGATGAAAAGTCTTGAGGGCAAGACTAGCAAGGAGTGGCTGAAGTCACTTGATCTGTTCAGCCTGGAGAAGAGAAAGCTGGTGGGTGCCCTCATCAAAGTCTGCAACTTCCTCAGGGAGGTAGTGGGGGGGAGGTATTGAGTTCTCTTTGGTGACCAACAATGGAACATGAGGAAATGGAGTGAAGTTAGATCAGGGGAAGTTCAAATTGGACATTAGGAAAAGTTTCTTCACTGTGAGCGTAAGTGGTCCCTGGAACAGGATCCCCAGGAAAGTGGTCACAGCACCAAGCCTCCCAGAGTTCAAGGAGCATCTGGACAATGCTCTTAGTCATTAGGTGCTTTTTCTGAGGAGCAGGGAGTTGGATGTGATGATCCTTATGGGTCCATTCCAACTTGAAATAGTCTGTGATCCTCCTCTATCTCATGCTTACCTTCCTTTTATGCTTTGCTCAGTCTAGGGCTGCATAGTGACAACATTCAGCCAGTTCTTCCCCTATTTTATCAAGCATTTTAAAAGCTGAGCATCCTCACTTTCCTCTTTAGTGAGGGATCTCCTCCTAACATGCCCTTCTGTGGTGCTGAATGGCTATTTTTGAGCCAAATTTTATTAAAATGAACAATTGACCCATTCATGTTTATCCCAAGCAGGGATGAGGTTAACAGATTTAAAAACCTCTGAACCTCTTTGAATATTGGAGGTTGTCAAATTTATAATCTTTTCAATCAAATGACCCAGAAGTGAACCATGAAAAACATGGGCTCATCCCTGGCTTTAAACTTTGGCTTCTTGAGTGCAGCCTCTGGAGAAATGGCTCGTGTGATTCTCAGCGCAGCACAGCCCAATTTTCTCACTGCTACCTCTCCTATGGCTATGGGACCAATCACTTCCACTTCCCAGATGTCTACCCCTGACTTTGAGCCTCGCCCCTGCTGCACTTCTGTTCTCTCATTTGTTTTACCTCACCTCCCTTCTTTTTCTTGTTTGATTTCTTTGGTGTATTTATCTGCCTTCTCACAATAGGCCTTCTCTTAGCAGATGGATGTGTTTTCAGATACTTCATTGTGTAATGCAACACAACTGGCAGTCTCAATGGGGAGGACAATGTAAGGAGTAATCCCAATAATCCCTAAAGCATCAACTGATGGATGGAGAACTATCCTGATTGTTTTCAACACAAGCATGTGCACTGCATTCTTTTCCCCTATAATTTCTGTATGACAAGAGGAAGGAGTTCTCTGTGATTTTGGTACCTGAAGGAATAATTAGTCAGATAGAAGCCCCCTTCAATTTAATTTTATTGAGAACAGGTCGCTGAAATAGAACAAAGAAATGTGTAGAATTCAGAGGAAACCAGACACTCGCACACACAGGCACACTCGCACCATCCTGAAAGCTACAAAGCCAATTTCGGCCTGCATGGCACCACAAAGTTCATATTTTTAGCATCCAGTGTTACCTAAAGGATGAAGGTCATGCATTTCCTAACATTGCATTTTTATTTTCTGTTAGCTAGAATAACCCTAGTGAAGATAAATGAGCTTATATCACAGGAGCCACTTCTCACCTTTCTCTGAGATACTGCTTGCTTTTTCTAGAGTGCTGAGCTTGTAAATAACAGTGCATGCATTATCTTGGAGAATCATCCTTGAGCTGTCCAGTGTATTCCTCTTTACTAGTACACCCGTTTGTTTCCAGTTACCGCAAACCAAAGGAGCAGGCTTTAACTGCAGCACCCTGCCTGATGCCTTTGTTATGTACTTTGCAACCAATAAACTACTCACCACTTAGGCAGGAAAAGGGAAAGTGTCCAGATCCAAACCTGCCAAAAAGAGGAGGTAGTTTAAGGCACCTTTAGTCCCCCCTTTAGCTGCAGCTGATGAGATATGCCATTCCATGGGTGCAGGTAACGGGTGTTTACCTTTCTTACTCCCTAGGACTGGTAGAGCTGCATTCATCCTCTTCATGTGCCCCAGGCTGCTGCTGCTGAAGCAGCAGGCATAGGGAAGAAGCCACAACTCAGCCAGAGTGGGAATACTAGGAGCTGGGGAAGGACCCCAGCATTCCTGCCTCTTTGTTTCTTAAGAATAGGATCACCTTCACCTTCAGAAAATGAAGGTCATTCCTTTTTAAATTAGTGCACAATTGGCCATGTTCATTAGGAAGGGAGGAGGCCTGGGAAGCATCTTTCCCAGGCAAAAAGTAAACTGGATGAGGAAGCAGAAAGAAGGTAGAACATGTTTAAGGATTACATCTTGGCATGCATAGCATGCAGTTTCACAACCCGTGTCGCACTGGCTTGTGGTAAACCAGAAGCTATTAATCCCATGGGGAACAAAGGAAACCCGAGGGACTACCTCCTGCAAGCGTTCTGTGGGAACACAGCAGGCAGCACTGACGACAGCGCAGATCTCTTCGAGCCCAGCAGATCTCTGTGAGCACAGTCATACCTGCCTTGGAAAACACATGAAGGTTTTTTACGTGCATGAATTGCAAAAGAAAATCAGACAACAGCAACAGCAAAAGATATTTGCTTAATTAGCCTTAAGGGATCCGAACTTTTTTCAGCTCTGCCTCTTTTGGGACTTCTTAAAGCAACAGGCTCTGCTTTGTTACCTATTTAATAGATGGATGGCTCTAGGAACACATGTTTAGAGGAATTAATGGTAACTTTGTTCACTAGGAAGTTTCTTTCTAGCAGCCAGCAAGAAATCTCTCGTTTTCATGACAACCAAAAGAAAAGCCAGTGACTGTGCATTAGAGTGAGAAGAATTCAGTTTAGAATGTGAATAGGAGTACAAATTACCAAGCATAAACACAGTAACTGGCTGTTTGCACACTAATTGGTTTTTCTAACTGCAGTTATATGCAGGCAAACCAGGAAAAAAGCCCAACAAAACACCAAAAATGAGGAAAGCAGGATCCCTGACTTCATTTCTCTTCAGCATAAGTAGATCATCTGAGTTGTCTTAAAAGGTGCGTTATCTTCTCTTAGGTTTTTGACTGTAGGTTTTGTAGTTTCCAGTATGAAGCTGCTTTTATCTTTTTGTCCAGTATGAAACTGCTCAGCACATGAGTTTTGAAGGATTTAGAGAATTGCCTGGTGATACTGAGTCCATGACAGAGAGAACAAACGTGTATCATTGGGCAACTTCTCCCTTGTTGCCCAAAGGCATCACTTGTAAAATGCAGCCTTGCACTTACTGAAAAAGCATTCTATGCCCACGTACGTCTGTGTGACTACATATAAACAAAATCAGAAAGGACAGAAGGCTGTGTTTAACAGTCAGTTCTATAATGCTGTGTATTTGCACTGTGTATGTTGCTTTTGTTGCAATTTAAAAGCAAAGATGTTTATGAATTTGAACCTTTCCAGCCCATCGAGGCTGTGGTTTTACAGGGTGCAGCTTGCAGGGCAGAGCTGTCAGGCATTGCTGCCACCTCAGTACCATCTGCCTCATGGCTGTGGTGCCACATCCACCTCAGTGGGTGGCAGGCAGCATAACAAGGTCCAGCCATTACACCAGGAAAATGCTGGCACTTCCCTGAGCTGTGAAGGGGGCCACAGCAAGTGGCTCGCCTGTGAGCAGCAAGGTGGGGTGAGATGATTTGTAGAATCACAGAATCATAGGATAGGTGGGGTTGGAAGGGACCTTGAAGCTCATCTAGTTCCAACTCCCTGCCAAGGCGAGGGACACCTTCCACTAGACCAGGTTGCTCCAAGCCCCTGTGTCCAACCTGGCCTTGAACACTGCCAGGGATGGGGCAATTCAAGCTACTAGCCCGCCCTTATAGAATCATAGAATGGTTTGGGTTGGAAAGGACCTTAAGATCAACTAGTTCCAACCCTCTGCCATGGCTAGCAGGGTATGCAGGCAGTGGGGTGTGCAGGCAGCTTGGGGCACAGGCACCAGTCTGAGGTTGAAGAGTGGCATTGGTGTATTTATTGTTGATATTGCCCCCTTTTCACAAACTCACATCCTCACGGCCATGGACTTACATTCAGTCATTTCCCTTCATGTTTTTGTTTATACCAACAGGAAGGCATGCCTATATATGTGTGTGTACACAGTGGTTTGGTGGTTCTGAGGCTGGTCAGGGGTTTCTGTGGGGTTTTGCTCTCCGAGGCCTCATTAACTCTGCTCAGGCTGCCTCACTCTGGTTGCCAGTGCTTAAGCAGTGCTTTTTTAAAAAAGCAACCAATTAGCACCTCATCAGCTCCAATTAGAGGAGACAAAAGCAGTGTAAAGATAACTCAATGAGAGGGGGTGGCACAACATCATGTAATCACTTAAGACAGCGGTGAGCATTCACTGTGCTGGCTGTGCCGGGCCTATTCACCTTCTTTCCTTCTCTCTGGGTGCATTTAGGACCTTTCTTTTCTGGGAAGCCGAGCCTCCCAGGAGTCTCAGAGTCTCTCATTCAGGGCTACCTGTTTACAGCTCATCAAACAGAAGGACCTAAACAATCCTATATTGTACGCTTAGTGCTTCCTTAAACTTAGGCCTTCACAATGGCATGTTTTCAGAAGCTGGTCAGAATAACTTAAAGGCTGGCTTTATCCTCATTAAGTGTTCTGCTTGTACTGTCTTCTAATTACATGGCAGGGCGACAATGTATTTTTTTTTTTTTTTCAGTGGAGTTCTTTGGAGCAGTTAATTTGGTGCCTGTACTAAATGCCCCAAAACATTAATTAGTGTGGAAGGAACCCTAATTTCCTCGGCGGCTTTCCTCTCCATTTACTTCCCTTGTTTTCACATAGGCTTGGATGAGCCTCTATAATGAAATTACCTCATTAATGCCTTTTTTCTTGCAGAGTAACTCATTCAAGATCTACTATTTAGTTTTAATTTCGTGCTGTCAAAAGCAAAAGGTGCATTCATGTCTCTGATTAGTGCATTTTTTTCTCTCTAAAGAGTGGACAGATTTAAATTATTAAGACGGCAAGTAGAGAGTTATAATTGGATACAGGCAGCACTTCAGTGAATATTAAATGCTTTCAAAGCCTGGCCTATGAGGTCTGCTGACTATTAACTGTGTCCAGTGAGTTGTTTTGTGGGTTTTGAATTAACGGCACATTAGCTACTGTGAAGCAAATTAAGTTTAATTTTGTTTATAAAAACCAGTGAAATTGCATTTATCAACATGACATTTAGTTGTAGGAAAGTTCAGTTTTCCGCATTATCCTATACTGACCTCTTTGCTTGGTTAGTATTGCTAACATAAGGGCTCATCCTGTACTTCATAGTCATGTGAAGTCTAGCTGGAAGTTTGCCTTTCTATGTCTGGTATGATAAGGCCTTTCATTTGCAAGAGCTACTGAGTTTTAAGTATTGTCAAACAGAAACTGCCTTAGCCTCGTTTGACCATGCTCGGTACACTGGCACAAAAAATGTCTACTGTTAATGGTAAATGCACAGTTACAGGCTGATTTGATACCAGCAACTGAGCAGGCAGGAGTCAGCATCTGATCCTTTACCTTTAATTCCAGAAATGGTAGTCTCCAGAGGCTGGAGAGCAATTTCCAGTCTGCTTGGCATGTGCATACTATAGTTTATTCTGTGGCTGCAGTGCTCCCAAAAGTAAAAAATCAGTTGCACACATGGGTACTGGACCTCTGGAGGGTTCTAATGTAATCTTCTCCTCAAAGGAGACACATCACCTTGCTCACAGCTTTGTCCAGGGCCTTTACATTTTGAGCATGTGCAAGGACAGGGATCCCACAACTTTTCTGGGCCTCTGTTCCACTGTTTACCCACCTCCATCAGGACATTTTCCATATGCAATTATAAGGAAATGACTGTGTTTTCTATGCAAGCATTAAATATGGTAACATGACTTGACAGTGTTTTACAAATACCATAAATTCTAACTTTATTATAATGCATTGCATATTACATTTATTATAAATATTTGATATATTTGGGGCATATTATATATTTGTACAATGTATTACACAATTATGATGTGATTGTGTTATTATATTATTTAAAAAATACAAAGTACGCAGGTTACCTTTCCCAGGTTACTTTTCCCTAGTGAGTATGCTATTCAGGTCTTGCCTTGTGTGGAGTGAGAACTCAGCTGGGGTGGCTGTTGGTGGCAGAAGAGAAGTGACAGATGTCACTCCTGCAGTTTCATGAAAAAGAATCGCTTCTGCTGCCACCTTTGCAGCACTTTGGGACCACTTATTTGGCATTTTGGTTCAGATGACGCATTGGCTACATCTGTACTACAGATGAAAGTGCCAGGAACTGCTTTCTGCCATGTGTCCACGCAGCACAGACCACACGTGTCCCCATCATCTTGCTCCTAACTCTGCGATTCCGCGGTTTTAATATGAGCACAATCTGGCCTTAAGAGATAGAAGACATAGCGGGGTTGATTTTGTTTTTTTTTCTGCATGTGTGCTTTTCCAGTTCAAAGTGCCTGAAACAGAGAAGATGCTGTAAGCTTAAAGAGTGTGCATCACCTGCTGCGCATTGTGGGGTTAGGGTGTGTAGTGTGGTTTCAAGCATAAAACACAGAGAAGAAGGCTGCAAAGAGTCCAGGGAACCAGTTCTGATACATTCTCATCTGTTCTGTCCATGCTAATGAATCCCAATGCTATTACTTTGTGGTGCACCAAAGCCCTCTCATAAACTATTTAGCAGGGCCCAAAACTGTGCAAGCAGTTATGCAGTGTGGGTGGCTGGGATCTGAAAGCTAAGCTAGTGGTCTGGGTTCGTCTTACTCTGCCATGAGAACATAATCATAAAGTCCCGATTCTGTTCTAGGTCAGCTAGAATAAGAACAGTGTGGGTGGCTTAGGAAGAGCTAGCTCAAGTCCAATAATTATCCAGATAATCAGTGTTTCTGTATGACACATGGAAACCCTGGTCCAGGGAGTTTTCTGAGTGTAATGTACACCGTCAAACCTGAGCTGCTCCTAATATCCAGCAGTATTTTCCCCCAAGTCCATATTAGTCCAGTGACTGAAGCATATGTTGAAGAAGTGAGGTAGCCAGTCAAATTCTCTCTTAATTTCCAGGAAGTATATGCATTTCAAATCATCACACCATGTCTTTCTAGGAGAAAATTGAAGGAATGGTTCTTGTTACCCAGTTCCCCTCTGAAACATGACAGCATGCAGAAAGAGTCAGAGAGAACAGGCAAGACCCTCAGGCTTGGAGCCAGAGGTGCGTTTGGTCTCTGCTCCAAGAAATGTCCCTGTATTTTATGCTTGTATGTTTATTTAAGAAAATAATATAATACTAGAAACAGAAATGAGGGATCAGGAGTTCAATCTCCAAGATGTGTCCCTTGCTACAGGATACCATCATCATAGGAGTCACCTAAAGAGCTCAGCTTCTGCTCCTTTTATTCTGGGGAGTATCAGCTGTGAAGAGCAGGTAGGGAGCCTGATCACCAAAAGAGCAAGTTGTATGTGGTGAACCCAGGAGTAAAATTGAGTGGCTATTGATAGTGGCTCATTGAAAAACTGAGCTTAGTCTAAATGTTGATCCCAAACCTGATTTGCCACAGTCTGAAGTAGGGCACACAGATGTGATCTCTGTTGGGCATCTGTGCTCAGGCAGAAGGCTTAGGAAGATGAAAGGAGGCACTAAATACGAATAGCAAGAATCACAGTGAAAAAAACACAAGGATGAACTAAGTGAGTTCAAACACATTATTGTTCTTCAGCGAGTGTGGAATAAAAAGTAACAGCAGAATCTGGTGACATGGGGGAGACATAAGGAGAGAAATGAGGAAAAGGTGTTTGTAAGGGAATAGGCCAGCAGAGCTCTTGGGCAGTGGGCTGGGCCACGGGGGTCTCAAGCAAAGCTCTTGTGTTGCCCAAGAGAGATGAAAGCACAATAGGGTCAGCCTGGATCTGTCCTTGGAGGTCCACAGCACACACACTTTGAGGGAGGAGAGCAGGCAGGGCTTCACTGTGCTGCCATGCCATGCTTGGTAGCAGTGGCACACTCCTTGACAGCTGCCATGTGCTCCCACTTTTGTGGCATTACACTTCGATTGTGGGGCCGGGCAATTAGTTAGGTTAAAAAAGGCACTCCGCACTCATTGACAGGTTAGTTTTAAGTTCCCTGTTGGAGTTCATTGCGCTGTTCTCCCCATCCATCTGCTGGAGCTGCTGAGCAGAAGGAAGCAGAAGGAGCAGCAGAGAAGGATGAGACAGGCTGAATGTGTCCTAGCCACTGATGAAACTGCTAATTTCTGCTTGAGTGGTGGGCAGTTTAAAGCAGCTTTAAGGAAGGACTCTCCTCTGAGGGGCATGTCTTTGCCATCCATTTATCAATAAGGCTTCTTAACATAGTCAGGCAATTGCTAAACCGGAGAATCAACTGCCCACTGGTGAACAGGTGCGGGTCAGAGGTTTTCAACACCAGACCGTTTGTTGTACTAACATCACCCATGCAGGTGCAAGCACAGTGCCAGAGTGCCCTCTATTGGTGTAATGTGACTTTCAGAGCTGGAAGGGAACCGTATATAGCAAAAAGGCTTTGCAGCGCCAAAAAGTGACTTTTACGGTGGGAAAAGTGGCATGTAACAGGGGTGGCTGAAGAAGCCAGGAAGGTGAGTTACAAAGCATGGGTACTGGAGTAACAGCACAAGAAGAATCAAGAGACATGTGCAACCATGGGGTGGAAAGGCGAGCAAGCAGAGTCTCTTTCTGCATTACTCTGGCCAGAAAAGCAGCCAAAGTGTAATATCAGCAGGCTCTAGCACAATGCATTGCTCAGTCATAGCAAAGAGTCTGAGATGGACAGTGGAGTTCCTGTCACTGAGATATCACTGAGGAGGGTAATGAAGAGTTAAACAGAACACCAGATTGATCTCCAGTCCTCAGGAAAGAGGACAAAAGTCAAATATTCACAATGAAGAGTAAAGTTTTTGTGTGCAGCCTGCACTTCACTCTCTGGATCGCAGGAATCATCTTACTTGGATACACTTACCTACCTCTCTCTGCCTTCCACTTAAACAGTGCTCTTAAAGGCTTCTGAAGTCAGTTCAAGACCTGCCCTGGCAGAATCTTTCCTTCTGTCTGCTGAGAACCTGGGCAGGATGTACACTGCATGATGCATGTGTTCCTGCGCTGGTGAATTCCTTTGTATGACCTGGGGCTATGCAGAATACCTGGTAATGTCTTTTATTCAGTTTGATCAAAGGAACTCTGACACAGCCAAGCAGTTAGCTAAATGACCATTTCACTGTGAATAGCACAAATATTTGAACTAAAGTATATGTGAACAGGAGGCCTGTGGGAGCTAAAG
The DNA here is from genome assembly GCA_024733675.1 of Psilopsiagon aymara. Lineage (NCBI taxonomy): Eukaryota > Metazoa > Chordata > Aves > Psittaciformes > Psittacidae > Psilopsiagon > Psilopsiagon aymara. Next base: position 3,705 of record JANRGW010036399.1, on the reverse strand, counting down.
GTAGATGAAAGAAGAGGAAAAGATTCTTTGTATGGCTAAGTTAGGGTATTAAGAAAATCCTGGTTCTTGTAGTCAGGTCAGCTATGTTCTGCATGGAGCCAGCAATGTGCAGACACTAATATTCTGCATCACATTTAACCCCTGCATCACCTTAGCATTAAGGTGGTTATGGTAGAATCAGGCTGAAAATTGACATCACATGCTAAAAGATAGTCATGTAAAAGAATGAGGTCTGTCTGCCCAGAACTGGTGGGCTGAATGCCTGCAGGAGGAGAAAACTAGTGGTTAACGCAGTGCTTTGGTGGAAAAGCTTTATGTGCCACTCACTGGGGAACATTTGGCAAGACATGCAGACCAACACTGGAAGCAACATTCAGCACTCATAAAAATACAAATAGAACTAATGGCCTCATCCTGTTCTCATCTCTGGCTGATAAGGATGAAGTCCTGTTAACACATATAGGTGGTGAGTCCGTCCAGCAGCTGGGCTTAGACACTTGGTCTGTCTCATAGCTTGAATGTCCAGCACCCCCTGCTTCGCACACATGATGTCAATCCACTGGCAGCTGGCCTGAGACACAGCTTACCCAGTAGCTGGTCCCAGCTGGGACCCAGGTGTCCCCAGCTGCTGGCACCTGGGCACACGAGGCCAAGGCTCGCACTCCCGCTCTGGATACTGATGCTCCCCTCTCTCTGTGGATCCTTCAGGGAACAGTGCTTAGACACACAATCTGTCCACCCAGTACCTGGCACTGGAGTCTTGCTCTCCCAGCCTTCTCCCCAGACAGAGACACAGACCTGTGCAGACAAGTGTCCTGGTCTGTGACAGCTCCAGCAGATGAGCCTGGTCTGCGATAAGCTCCAGCAGAAAAGAAAGATGGGTCTTAACAGAGCTGTACCAATAAGGGAAGCTTTGGATTGCCATCCAGCCTGACATTAAAGGGTTTTTTCCTCTCTTGCAGGATGTCGGCTGCCGCCATTTAACCAGGGCACCCTTTGTTCCACCACGAAAGGACAAGGAAGAGGGATGAATCCATAGAGGTCTGCAAGCACAAGGTATGTCGACGACGTGTGTCTGGCTATTTCCAAAGGTACTTGCAGTATGGGTTTAAGGTTGACATCGAGACTGTGCCAACTCTCCTTCTCTGTTTCTAATGTGAAATACTTTTATGACAAATACTTAAAATAAGGTCTGTTGTGCAGCATGTGTTGCTATGTGAAGCTTACTCCTCTGTTGTCTCCTCATGTTAGCACAATCTTCTGGCTTTGTACACTTTGTACACTTACAATTAAATGATGCCATGAAAAATATTGCAGTGCTGAAAGAGAAAAGAAAGTGTAAGAGTTCAGACATTCACAATCAATGATTTCTGATTTCTCAACCCGTAAGCTTTTAAAAGAGCTTGCAGCAGTACTTGAGAACCTTGCTCTCAGGCACTAGCAGCTGTGATAGAAGCAACCAAGGTTGAAGAGGAGACATGTACCCAAGGGGATAAACTGGCACCGCTTCTGTGTGTTTTCCAGGCTTTCCTGAGAAGTGTGGGCAGCCTTGTAAGCAGTGATGGTGACTCTGGATGTGGCTTTGGTGAGTTGTTGCCTCAGTGGTGTCCTTTTTCCTTACCTGTTGATGTGTAAATTTTTACTTCAGTCGGAAAGAGAGTTCTGGAAGAGAAATCTTTCTCAAAGAAATAACATTTGTGGAACAATCCATCAGAGGGGATCTTCAGAACTCTTCTGCTGTACCTCGCACACATTCTGCTGTACCTCGCACACATTCTGCTGTACCTCACATCCCTTCTGCTGTACCTCACATCCCATCTGTACTTCGCATCCCTTCTGCTGTACCTCACATCCCTTCTACTGTACCTCTCATCCCTTCTCTAACTCACATCCCTTCTGCCATACCGCGCGTCCCTTCTGCCGTACCGCGCGTCCCTTCTGCCGTACCGCGCGTCCCTTCTGCTGTACCTCGCGTCCCTTCTGTACCTCACATTCCTTCTGTTGTACCGCGCATCCCTTCTGCTGTAACTCACATCCCTTCTGTGCCTCACATCCCTTCTGTGCCTCACATTCCTTTGGTACCTCGCATCCCTTCTGCTGTACCTCGCATGCCTTCTGTACCTTGCATCCTGTCTGTTGTACCTTGCATCCCTTCTGTACCTTGCATCCCTTCTGCTGTACTTTGCATCCCTTCTGTACCGTGCATCCCTTCTGCTGCACCTCGCATCCCTTCTGCTGCACCTCACATCCCTTCTGCTGTACCTCGCATCCCTTCTGCTGTACCTCGCATCCCTTCTGCTGTACCTCACATCACTTCTGCTGTACTTTGCTTCTCTTCTACTGTTCTAGGTACTAAACTCATCAGCAGGAGGACTTTGCACCTTTTACAAAGAAAGTCCATTTCTTTCCTATAGCCCAAGCACAGTACGTCTCCCAGAAGTTGATGGCATCACCGATTTTGGGGTTTTTGAGTTTTAATGGTTGAGACAGCATAGAAATGTATTCCCCTCTGCATGCTTTGGGACAGCCGAAGGCATTGGCAAATCCGCCAGTCCTTTTTGGCAGCTTGATTTATTCCAGTACTGGGGATTTGATCTCCCTCCCTTCCATTCCTCCTGCCAAGTGAAACCATTACGGCATATGTAACCTCACCAATTGTTGTATCATCTCCCTTTCTCTGACTGCGTTCTTCTGTGCTCTTTTTTAGCATGCTGAAACATAATTTGGCATTTGCATTTTTCAGGTGACTTGTTGCAGACATCTCGTGATATGATGCTCAACAGATAGCCCCCGGATGATGTGGCCAACAGAGGCCAGGCCATGGTGCCCTGCAGTGCCCATCCCAGCATGGGAATGGAAGTGGAACATTGCGGAGCAGAGCCTGAGCAAGAGCTGTGGCACCATCCTCTGCAGCCTCCAGGACAGGGACTGGGGATGCTGTCCCTGCCTTGTCTCCTTCTAGCAGAGTGCTCCTCTTTTTCTTTGAGGTGCATGTACCTTTGTAAATGGCTGTCATTAAAGTGATGAAGTAATGAGGTGCTCCATGGGGGAGATTTTCTCTTTTTTTTGAGGTGGTTTTTTTTTTTTGTCTGCTTCTGCTTTAGGGAGTGGATTAAAAATGGAGGGAGGGAATCTGGGGACAGATGGTGTCATTTGGGGTACCCCAGTGTCACTGTGGTGGACCGTGATTTGGCAGAAGGGCAGCTGTCAGCTGCAAAGGCCTGGAATGGTTTTTTGGTACGGAGGCACTGGGGACAGAGACGAGTCAGCCCTGTTCACAGTAAGTAGTTCGTGACCCCGGAGGATGTACCCCGGAGGTGGGGGAGCTGGTGTTGCGCAGCCCGTGGTCTCTGGGTTTCCAGATAATGGAGTGGGTGCTGCTGTCATGTGGCCTAAACTTGGTATTGAAGGTGGTGGAGATGGGGGAAGAGAAGGGATGGAGGTGCGCTGTTATGGCCCTGGGAGGCGCTTGCTAGTGCCATCGTGTGTCTGATAGTCGGTACTGCAGGTTGTGGTTTTGGGGGGGACTGGCTCCTGGCGCCGCTTGCTGCTGCCATCGTGTGTCCGATATTCGGTACTGCAGGTTGTGATGAGGGGGAATGGCTGCTGGCTCTGCTCGCTGCTGCCGTCGTGTGTCCGATATTCGGTACTGCAGGTTGTGATGAGGGGGAATGGCTGCTGGCTCTGCTCGCTGCTGCCGTCGTG
>JANRGW010036397.1:0-15931 GCA_024733675.1 Psilopsiagon aymara | reverse complement strand
CCCCGCTCTCTCAGCCTGGCTCCAGAGCAGAGCTGCTCCAGCCCTGCAGCAGCTCCATGGCCTCCTCTGCCCTCGCTTCAACAGCTCCACGTCCCTCCTGTGCTGCTGCCCCAGAGCTGGATCAGGACTGCAGGGGGGGGGTCCCCCAGAGTGCAGCAGAGGGGCAGGATCCCCTCTCTGAGGGGGTGCAGTCCAGCACATGAAGGGGCTCTGGGCTCAAGCACACACTGAAGCTGGGTCATGGGGAGCTTCTCCTCACCCAACACTCCAAGCTCCTCTCCTCAGGCTGCTCCATCCAGTCTCTCCCCAGCCTGTGTTTGTGCTGGGATTGTCCCACCCAGGGGCAGGACCTTGCACTTGGCCTTGCTGAGCTCCATGAGGTTCACACAATTCCAAACCCCAACCTGTCCAGGTTCTTTTGGATCCCTATCCCTTCCCTCCAGCGTATCAACCACACCACACAGCTCAGCATCATCAGCAAACCCGCTGAGGGTGCATGGAAGCAGGAATCCCACCACAGTGCAGTCACTAGGAAAGGGACAGAGCCCTCCAGCAAGAGCTGGCAGCTGGCTGGGCAACCACACTGTCAGCGGGCTCCACAAATCAGCCTGGGGTAAATCCTGACACCAGACAATGCCTGGGGAGCAGAGAGCAGCTCTCAGCAGCTGCAGGGTAAACCTAGCTTCTCAAGGAATACAGCCTTTCCCCCACTCCATCCCATAATTGCTGTGCCTACTGATAAATTTCTGCCATGACAGAGGCTGCAGAAATCTCTGCACTTCCTAGAGGCTTTGTGAAATACACAGCCAGGTAGGAGCTTCTGGCTGCCTGCACTCAAGTGATAGCTACAGTGCAACCTCCTCTTCTTCTCCAGATATCATATATTCTTCAATGGCGGGGGGGGGGGGGGAATCCAACTTCTTATCAAATTCTCATCAAATCCTAAGAAAGAAGCTGGTAGACACCCCTGCCCACTGTGCTGCTTCCCTGGAGATAGCCCATAATAGGATGCAGTATGTTTGCTTCACTAGCTTGCTGTTGAAAAGGAAGGCCGCCTCTTTCTCAGCACTGAAAAGCACTGTGTCATGTCACATGAAAGCAGCACGTTGTTCTGGGAAGAGTTCCAGATGTCCCCTTCACCAAAAATGAGGTTTTCATCCATTCAAATGCCTCCCACTTAATTCAATCCTGGGTTAATGTGCTCCTTCATTTAACACGATCACAGCACTGAAAGGAAGCACACGGGTCATCACACCTGCTCTCCAGCAGGCATCACTTTGTGTAATCCCTTCCACAGCAGCCTCTAACAACCAGCCAGACCAGTGGATTAGAAACCCGCATCAATTAGTTCTACCACACACCATGCTCAGTGAGTGGGACCATGACTGACACCAGAGGGCTGTGCCCTTGATGCCAGGCTCATCCCATGCCTTCCTACAAGATCCTACTCATCTGTATCCCAATTCAGTTGTCTCATGCCCCCAAATGAATTTCATCACAGATGACAGAAGTTCCAATTAATAAGGTTAAACAAGCCTAAAGGTGACCAGTGATGAAGTAGCTACTATTAGGTACTCTACTGCTTAGACACTGCTACTTGCAGGTGTAAGACATGCTCATAGTGCTAAGCAACCTGAGAGATTTACCATTGTAAAGGAATGAGAAGAAGTTCATCTCCATGTCAGCTTGGTTAGCAGAACCCAGCAGGCTGTTCCTTTGCTTCCTGACATTATTCCTTCACTGCTGGGGGGACTTCTTTACGGTAACCACTGAAGTAAAACCACCTCCTTATCTCTCAGTCCCCAGAAGACCACCACAATACCCTGAGAACGTTTATTTCTCTTCCCAGCAAGTAGAGACATGGAGTAACTCACCATCATAATAAAACTTGACATTTTCAGGCAGAGGTTCGTATGGTGGAGCAAATACAGGACCTTTGTGCTCTAGGAACTTCCATTTAATGCCTTCAGGGTAGCGCTCTTCTTCCCACCTTCAAAAGAGAAAGAGGAACCAATACAGTTTAAAGCTCCTGGTCTTCACTGGATTACTATGTGGTTTCAAGAGAAGCAGTCACAGCCTCACCAGGCACAGACCAGGTACAAATGTGCAGTGCACTCTCACCATGGCTTTGCTTCTCCCCTCCCTTCTTCTTGTAAAAGAGCACAGCCATGTCCATGCACAGGACACTTGGGTCACAGGTTATCTGATGACACCACGCTCCTCACCTCCCACTGCTGCTCTTGTCACTGAATCCCTTAGCTGAAAAAGCTTAGAACTTAAGAAAATGAGGAAGTCAGTCATAAAAGAGCTGGGATCATGCCCAGTGAGAGCCAGCTGTGATCTCCCAGCAGGGTCAGCATGCCTGCTCAGCAAAGCCAAGCAGTTGTAGTGTGTTATGCAGCTGCTTTCAGATGGGGCCAAGTCTGCCATTAAGGGCAGGGATAAAGAACCAGATGTTCACTTACAACCTAACTGAGAACAAACCTGCTTGGACAAGAAAGCTTAAAACCCGCTCTGTCATGCGAAATTCATTCCAGTTCTTGGGTAAGAAAAGCATACTTGAAGAAAAGGAGAGCAGCCCTGGAAAACTGTAAACCTGCCTTAAAGCACCTCTCTAAAGATGCTGTGCACATGCTGCACTCACGTCACACACCAGGCACCTCCACTCCTGCACTCCAAGGGAACAATCTCCCAGGATCACCCTTGGCACCCTCTACCCAAGCCACTGTTTCCACACTCGTTCATGATCACCAGAACATCACTGCTCCATGCTGCTGGCACAGGATTCCCTGTGGAAAAAGGCTGTTCTACCTTAGTGATCAACCAACTTACATTCAGCCTCTGAATTGCCCATGCAACTCTGCTGAGCAGCCACGACAATAAAAAGAGGGTTTCAGCTTCTCTCTAGTGCCAGCCCTATGGAGCAGCCCCATTCTGGGTACAACAGCAGCTGGGAAAAGATGTACATGTCCTGCATGTGTCCCAGGAATAGGGATGCACCAATGCACATCACTTCATCCCAGCCAGGGAAACAGGAAAAAGAACTGCTACAAGACACTCAAAACGCTTCACTGGTGCCTGCAGAAAACCAACTGCCTGGGACACAGCACTTGGCTGGAGTTAGAAAGGCACATTCCTGACCACAGCAGCAGACCTGCCTTTTCGTATGGGAAGCACAGGAACATCTTCCCCAGCAGAGCTCACAAATCCCAGCTCCAGCACAAAACCTGCCCGGCAGATTGCAGTCCCCGCCTGGGAGGAAGGCTTGAGTAAACTATGCTGACACAAGAACCTAATAGTGACATTTGAAGTTTAGATCCCAAATATTTGCATTTGTATTGACTGTTTCTGAAATCCATTAGGGCTATACATGGAAATGTTTTGTCAAACACAGGCCTGACTTCTTCCACCCAGAAGCTGCTTTCAGCAAAATGAACTGAAACTGCTCTCCTCTCCTCCCAGCCAGAACACAGTGATCTTCTCTGACAGTGAGTGTTTTCACTCCAGTATGAGGGGATCATTCACAGTAGCTACTACTCTACAGGACAGGTTTGTGGCTTTGGAAGATTTATCACTCTTGTATTCACCTGATGAGAAACCCTGTTTCCTCACCCTGTCCTTGTATAAAGGACGCATGCAAAAGGAGCGCTGGAAAGGCAACAGTCCAAACAGAGAGCTGAAGCACACTGTGCCTTTTGGGAGGGTTACAAAGACACATGGGATCCATGGGATGGTTTCTAAGCCCAAAGCCACCAGAAAGTAAGAATCATAGAATGATCTGGGTTGGAAAGGGCCTTAAGATCATCCAGTTCCAACCCCCTGCCACAGGCAGGAACACCTTCCACTAGAGCAGGTTGACACACAAAGATCATAAACCAACCCAGTCCCACCTCCACCTTCCTAAGCTTTGTACAGCAGCATTCAGACAAAAGGTTCAAGTGACCCTCCTGAGTTTAGCCAACTTTTCCTCCTCCTTTGGTTTTAAACAAAGCATTTACAGCAACACTGTCCAGGGCAGCTCCTGCTCCTAAAGCAACATTCTACACATGTTTTTGTGGGAGCAAGAAGAACGCTGCCTGTTAGGAACACCGCATTACTGACATCAGCACACACTGTGCTAACAGAATCCTCAATTAAATCCCATGTCAAACCTGTCCAAGGATGCCAGGGTGCTCAGGAAGACAGGCTTGGGAGGGATTTCAAGTGGAATGAAAACAGAGAAGATTCTTAGGGAAAAAACCCAAAGCAGAATATACCTCAGGGATATGTTATTCCAAGGAAATGAACTTGCTGTAACACAAGGTGGGAGAAGTGCTCAGAAGGTATCCTTCTGGATCACATATTCTTCACACACCAACAGGGTGTGAAAATGACCTCTAAAAGAGCTCCACGTGGTGATGAATGAGGCCAATGCCTTGGGAATGTCTAGCATCAAGTATTCACAGAAGTGAGGAGGAAAATGCTCAAGGCAAGCACGTGAGGTAGCAGATGCTCAGCAAATTGACTCAGATGAACACCAAATGCCCTTAAGAGACGCAAGTGAAGTGCAGATGAAACCCTGTCCAGCAAAGACCCGCTGTACAAAGCTGCAGATGGATAACTGGACATCAGCAGAAGGATGCAGGTACCTACTGCCAGGCTTTGCAGCACATGCTTTCAAAGGCAGCTCTCCTCAGCAGGAAACAATCACAGAGCTCGACAGAGCTACCTGGGCTGGGCTGCCAAGGCAGCTGAGAGGGAACAGGACAGCTTCCAAGTACAGCTTTGCTGCTGAAGGATACAGACTATAACACAAGGGAGCTGTGATAACAAAGTATTAAGTTAGACAGAACCAGCAAGGGCAGCTGAGCCAAAGCCCAAAAGACAACAGATCATTAAGGCCTATAGAGACCTTCTGTAGCTTCTGCTTGCTTTGTGTCCCTGTGGTTTGCTAATGGCAAAGAACATGAAAATACAGTGTCAAAGGGCCGAGAACAAAGCAGAGTGCTCAGTAAAAAACCTAGGATAGTTTTGGGGAAGTGCTTGAAACCCGTATTTCTAACAGAGAACACAAGCACGAAAAGCCATGCAAGTGCTCATGTTCTGAAGAAGCTGTGACAATCAGAGAAACAAGCAAAGACTAGAAACACAAGATTTTTTCTTCTTAAAGGTGAATCAGTAAGAGTGACAATAAAAGGGTAAAAGAGTGACTCTGAAAAGACTAAGATTGCAAAGGCAACACAAGAGGTCTATTAAAAATAGCCAAATGAGCCAAGAAACACTCCTGTAAACATCATCCCTCAAAGGTCCTAAAATACATTACAGAAAATACACATACTCCTGAAAACTACAGATGCATTAAACTGAGGGAAGTGCCAAGGTCCGAACTTCCAAACCCACCAGTAACAGCTCCTCAACAGTAGCAGTAGCTTAAACCACTGTGACTAGCTAAAACCAACCCAGCAGGTTTCTTACACAGAGGACTAGTGATGCAGCCCAGGTCTGGCTTCCAAAGGAACCAGAAAGCTCATATGTATTTAAACAAGGTCCTAAAAACATGTAAGAGTGAGTGAAAGCACAACTTCAGCTGCAACACGGTGTCACTGTGGGACCCTGGGCAGGACAAAGTGTGCTTTCCAGTCCGAATTTGTTTCCAGAAGTCATTTCTAAACAGCCCAAGCTTAACTGGTCACTCGACCCAACTGTTGTTTTGATCTCAGAGGCAGGAGCAGCTTTCAGAGGCAGAGCTGACATGCAGCTGGAATAAAAAGGTGGACACCCACTCACATGTATCCTCTATACAACACCATCAAACACTAGTTAGCACATCTGTACATCTTTATATATTCCTGCTGATATCCCCAAGCCTACAAGTTTCAATATAGTTCTGGAGCATGTCAGCAAGGAGCAGGCTCTGGGCACAATACTACTGGTGTTCATTACAGGTAGCCTCTACATTCAGCAGATGGAGGGAGGGCGAAGAACAACCCCACAAAAAGCTTCTTTCTTGTTTCAGAGGATGAACACAGTGACTGAGATGTCCATTTAGAGCTTACCAGAAGGTAAGCCAACTATTCTGAATGAATCCTTATGAATTGAGGGAAAAGGAAGCCAGAAGTGCTTCCTGAGCACAGGAGGTGAGGAGAGCCCAGGTGCAGAGCAGCCTCCGTCACTGATATATAATTACCATTTCCACTTCTGCTCCTCCTCTTTCTTCGGCTTCTTTCTCTTGTCCGCTTCAGGGACTTTCTTATCTTTGCTCTTGGCTTTCTTTGCTTTGCTGTCCTGCAAAAGGAGGAAGAATCTGTTAGAACCAGGGACTGTATTTCCCTTCTCCCTGAAAACACGCTTTAATGCTAGAAGACTATCTCTTGGGGTATATAAGTTTGACCACAAATAACTGAATTGCCGTGTCCTCACCATGTAAATGAGCTCTTTGGTCATCCTGTCAAGCTGACTGCTGATGTCCCACTAGCGGGTTAAGCCACATCCTTTTTATTTTATAGCTGGGACATGCTAAGTGCACACAGTCAGTTATTCTGCCTCACCTGGCAAGTCTGGGACATAGTAATGCTATTGCTTAGTTACAGAAACACCCTCCTTGGACTGCATCAGTGTATCCAGTCTGGCAACTGCTACAGAGCTCACTTGCACCACTGTGAGGGGGCTTCTGGAAAACTGCTGGTGTAAGATCACTGAATAGACACTTCCACTGAAGGGAAGAATTAGCCTTGTGGCCAGAAGGTGCTTGCAACATGTGCCTCACAAAGGCATCTTTGTTAGATGTGGGGTGTAGTTTGTTGGTCTCAAATGATGGATAACCTCTGGGCCAAGTCCCTCTCCAAAGACATTTCCAACCCAGGCTCTGTCTAAAAGCTTTAAGCATCTTTCTGGGAGCTCATCTCAGTTTCATCTCCTCTGCTTCTGCACTGTGCTACATCATCTGTGCAATTACCAGATGTCACTGGTGAGGCTCCTCTACCCTCATGAGCTACTCAACAGGAGGACTGCGAATTGCCTGGAACGTGCTGATATCCTGGAGGCACCTTCTCCATCCGCTGTTTTAAGAGCGAGAGAGGAAAAGTTTTCCTGGCTACATATACACAATGGCTCAGACAAGTTAACCTGCACCATAGGTGGGGACCTGCCACAAGCAGCTTTGTCCCGGACTGGCCCTTGCCTCCTCACTCATGAATCAGATTACCCCTGTTCTACACAATCCAACACCAACTTGCTATTTTTGACCACAAACTCATCCTTCACATTACCTCTTCTTCCTCTTGTTTCCTTTTCTTTGCTTTTTTGATGTCTTCTGTTTTGATTTTTTTGGGTTTGTAGTCAGCACTGTAAGAACACACAGACTAGCTGATGAAAATGATCAAATAAAGAGAAGTCATACACAGACTCATACATCTTCATTGATGAGGAATTGCTTCAGAAGCATGAGTAGCCACCAGTGATGGGTGGCCACCAGGGATGCGATAAATGGGCAAAAGCTTAGTGGCATGTTCCACTCTCAACTCCTTTCCCAGTCATTGGTCTGGGATCTGCCCACAAGGCTCACTTTTCTCATTCCCCATCAGTTTAGACAATAGCAAAATTAAGTACTGGCAAATTCTTAATCTTTCAATTGCAGACATGAGATGGGAGGTCACCAAAACTCAGCAGAAGGCAGCAATGATTACACAAAAGAAGAGGTGTCACACCCATCCCTCCTGGAAACAGAAATACCACCCAGGGACAGAATGCCACCATGGTTAAACCCTTCCCACCTCTTACCTCCAGACTGCTAATGGGGTCATACTATCTAAGGAACTGCATGCATGTAGGTGGTGACAGATGAGTGGGATGGAGCTAGGCTTTTATTTTATGGGGTGGGTCACAGTACCAGCAACGTGTGTGCTCCTCAGCATAACCCATGACATGTTTTAGCTGTAAGTGAATCACGCCAATCAGTGCAGGCAAACCTCCCACCACGAACAGGTTGACAATGTATTTTATCCCCTTGTGCAGTCATCTCCTCACCCAACAAAGACCACTGCAGCCACTTAACCAGCATTGATACCCCAGGTTTCACAATCTTCACTGGTCTCTTTACCTACCTTCTGGGTTTTGGGGGTTTTATTTATCATTATCCTATGGTTCTATTTACCAGCTCTGCAACATTTCACAGCAGCATCTGCAGAAGCTGTGATGGTAATGCTGTTCCACCTTGGACACCACAAATACCATCCCTGCCCTGCTCAGAAACAGGATCAGGATCCTGGTCTCAGACCTCCTGCCACCCCCCTCAGTGTTATCTTTCTGAAACTAAAGGCAAACATCCAAGTCACCAGCACCCACAGCACTTACTCATCATCTTCTCGAGGCCTCTTCAGGGGTTTGGAGTCCTCTTTCGGAGATGCATAAAACCCATCATCATCTGGTTCATCTTTAATACGTGGTGGACTACAAAAGAAGCAAAGAAAGCAGGTTCTAGCTTCAAAAAAGAAGTCTCCTGGAAACCAGCAACAACTCAGTTTTAAGAAATTACCATCTGCAACATCTTCCAGTCCTGGAAGAGCCCAAAGACCTGAGGTGTGTCGTTCCCTGAGCATCCACAGACAACAGCCACTCCTTGTCTCTGTGTTTGCCATTTCTCAAGCAACACCAAGATCAACTCCAACTGCTCAGACTTCACTGCAGTTCTTTGAGGTTTTGAGTAAAAACAACTGCAGCTTCCAGTACTTTCAATTACCCTTAAGCCAAAACTGAAATGCATGTGTGCATCATTTAGTTTCAACTCAATACCATTATCGAGCCTGGTAAGAGAGATGATTATCAACTAAGCAAAGATTTGACAGCCATTCCTCTGAATCTTTTGCCAACTCAATAATGAGGCTTGTGAAACCCAGCAAAGGAAACAAAGATTTGCCAATGTTCAACTGATCCATCTCTTCTCACTGGCCAACTGTGGGAAGCCACAATCCTATCCCTCTCAACACACCGCAAGCATCAGGTTATTTTTTTAGCTGTAATGTTCCAAGACATCAGGAATAGGAGTTTGCAAGCAAGAGACACTATCCCTTTAACAGACTCATCGTTTCGAGACCTCACAGACATATTTCACTTATCTTCTCCAAGAGAAAGATGTCTCAGAGTCCAAAATTATATTGTGAAGCACTTACTGCTGCTCCTTTCAGGTAGAAAAAGTAACAGTGCCATCTTGGGCTTTCCTATTAATATTCGAGCAGCTCCAATTGACTTAGTTTCCAAGTCAACATGTGGATTTTGCCATTGGATGAAGTGGGAGGAAAAAAAAAGCAGCAGCATTCTGCTTTGTAGACTGCAGTCAGCAAGAGACATTCTGGAGGCTGATTTTAGCTGGTGATGTGTCCATGAAGCAGAACAAGCAGTTTGCTCTCTCACAGCTGTAAAGCTCTGCAGTGCTGGCAGATGCAGCTCAGGGGAAGCAGCTACGTGCTGCTCTAAGAAGCCATTTCTGTGGCATCGCCTCTGATTAACTCAGACACGAGTCTGCAGCACAGAGACAGTTGCAAAACACTGATGGAAAAAGAGGTATTTGTCCCATTTCATTTGGTCTCCCTTCCAGGCAGGAATCCAGAGCTACTGTTGCTGAAGCTGCTGCAGGAATTTTATCTCATCTATTTTAACACTGAAACATTTCACAACGTTTTGTAATAAAGGGAAATAGAGTGTGGTTATTAAAAGAAAGGAGCTGTGTGACCGAGCTGAACCCTGCCTTGCCTTGTTTCCAAGGCTGTAACATTGCTCATCCAATCAAGTCTTAAGGAAGAAAATCAAAACCATCTGAGTAAGAGCATCTTGTAAAAGGATATTTCAGCAGGGAACAAGAAGAAGATCATTACTTTGCTCTTAGGCAGCTTTTAGCCCTGAGGGAGGCACAACTGTGATGGCTCCTCCAGGCTTTCCTCAAACACACCAGACTGCTCTTGCACGCAAAGAGGACCCAGTTATGTTGATATGAGAGTACCCAACGTCCCCAGTAAGGTTAGCTCACATGTGAAATGCTGCTCAACAGCAGAGGCTACAAAGAATTATTATTAACTGGCTCCCACACCATGGAACACAGGGATGTCACTGCTTTGTGCTTCCAGAGCATCCCCAGCAGGGCCTGGAGAGGGCGCCTCGTCCCTGCGCCACGGACAGCCACAGACCGCGGGCTGGGATGAGCCAGACCGAGGAACTCGTGTCAAGAGAGAACTCGTGTCAACAGGGCACATTCAAAATACACTGAGAATAACTACAGGCATGGATCAGACCGGGGGCTCCTCCCACCCCCTCTGCAGCCACAGAAAGTGGATTTGTACAACTGGACACGACTGAAAGCACATGCAGCCACCATAGCACAGACCTCCAGTAAGTCAGCGCACCTGATTTACCGCCTCAAAAATAACCGATGGCTGGATTTAAAACAAGTCACAAAAGATCTTAGTGGTTAACTATTAAAAATGAACTCTTGTATTATGTGCTCACTTCAGGTTTTTAACAGGACTACTCAGTGATGCCGGGTACCACACTGAAGTCCAGGAGGCTCTATCAGGAGCAGCAATTCAGCAGAGTGGGCACCCAGGCATTTTCTGCCGGTACTTCTGATTTTACACAAGCATCCTCCTTACTCATCACTCCTCTGCAAAGGCTTTAGGCTGTATGCACTTAGAGAAGAGACATGGAGGCGGTCTGGGCTGTCTTCACAATGCCCTGTCTCCAGAAGACTGCCTGCAGGCTTCAAGTACTAATGTTACAACAAAGGTTCTTTCAACTCCAGCGTGCCCACAGTTCAGTGTGCTCTCAGTGGAATCCTATTTAATACTTGGACAACCCCAGCATGTGCAGGCAGACACCAGCAGCTCCCACCTCCAGTTACTGGGTAGGCAGATCAATTACCAAGGCCCGTAACCGAGATGAATGCATCGTCTGGAAGGGTTGAAAGTGTTCCAGTATCCACTCCGGGACCAAGTCCAACACTGAGCACCTATGAAAAGTCAAACTGCCACCTTTTACAGATCATAGACCTGATTTCTTACCTGGAGAAACCATTTTCCTTTTCTTTCTTTATTTTTATATCACCAGAAGACAGTTTCATCTGAAAAACATAAGAAGTAGTTGCCGATTAGCACTGCCCAGAGCACCCTGTTTTCCAACATGCAACACAGGCAGGAGATTGAAACTTGCAGAAGGAACAAAAGGGCACTGTGACTGTATCTTCATCCCCTGTAGCCCTTACATGTCCTACATGACACACAAAACAGGTAATACTTTATGAAAATCTTGGTCAATTCAGTCTTTTCTGGTCCTCCAATTTCTTTAGTAGATTGGAGCTGGGTGTATAGTTTGTCCTTGCATGGAATGAACATCATCTAACAGATTTATCTCCCACCTCTTAATCGAAGCTTGGTGCAGTGAAAAGCAACAAAGGAAGACGTGGAGTCAGTGGACACAGCTTCACTCCCAACACCTGCAGACAAAGTCCTGACAAGTTCATATCTAGCACTCCACAAACCAAGTCTCAGGGTTAGCACTGGGCTAATTCTCTGCAGTTTGATAAAATCATGGAAGTATAAACTACACTTAACCCACTGAGTTTGCACTCTTCAGTAGTAGAAACCAGAACCATCCTCTTGTCCCTCCTGCAGGATTCACCCACCTTCTCTTCCTTTCTCTTCTCCTTGTCTTTATCTTTGTGTTTGTCTTTGTGTTTCTCTGAGCTGCCATCTTTGTGTTTGGTTTTCTCCTTGTCTTTGTGTTTCTTTTCCGAGGAATCTTTGTGCTCACTGCAAGACAAGAGAGTGTGGTTGAGAGGGGAGCAGGGGGAGGCAGGACTAACCCAGACAGCTTCCAGTGGGGAGAGTCACAGGTTCTGATGATTACAAACCCTACAGAACAAAGGACCACTGTAACAGGAAGATCCACCAGTCTCCTGTCACATGTCCCCCATCCTCCTTGGGAGGAAGAGCTCCCACAAAACCACAGCTGCCAAGTGCTCTGCTTAAGGAAAGCCCTGTCAGCCTGGATTGCTGCGGGAACCAACAGCTCCTGCATTTAAAGCTCAACACTCCAGGGTCAATTCCCACTCTCTCTGCTTCTCCTCTTTTTCCTATTCCACATTAAAGGTCAATGGAACAAAGCTGCCAGTCCCGTCAATGTCAGCTTTTGCTCAGACAACAACAGCCTGTCTCTGTAGCAGCTCTCATCTCGGGAACTGGAAGAGAAAACCACTGATCTCTATTATTCCCAAACAGATGGGAAAACCAGAGCAAACAGGAGATGTGATGTCCTTGTGCTCATGCAAAGTCAAACAGAAAGGGCAGGGATGCTGCAGTCCTCAGCTGAGCCTCACTGCATGGCCAGCCCCGGCTGAGCCACCCTGTGCATGGTGATGCAGACCCTGCTCTGCTGCTGCCCAGAGCCTGGGGCTGCGCTAAGTACTGAGCTCAAATAATGACATCCTTTGGTCAGAAAAACTGCCCCCAAGGAAAAGAAAATGAACCTCTTTTTTATTCTGTTTCGACCCCCTTCTGGTCTCTAAGACATTTGGGTAAGTCTGGATCAACAATGTCAAGATTTTATTATCAACCAGAAAGATACATGCGGTTGTTTCCAAGGGAAAATGGTTTTCTCATGGAATGACTTGACCCTTGGAGCCAGAAAGTGAGGAAATGCTCTCAGGAGACTCACAGTAGGAGCTGCATGAACTGGCCACGAGGATCAGCAGCACTGCTGTGGAAGCCAAGCACAAGCCTGTCAACATCCACAAGGCGTATGGACTCTGAGGTCACCCTGAGCTCTAGCAAGCCAAAGGCACTGTGGAATTGGGCTCTCTTCTACTGGGCATGGTCAGGCTTCAAGCAAACTGCCCTCCTAAAGCTGGCAGTTCACACTTCTTCCTCAGTGCTGGCCTCTCATCACGACTGCTCTCTGGGACACTGCTTCTCCTTAGGACACGCGATGCAATGCAAAGCTTTACTAGGAAAAGGCAGCTTCCATATTTCAGCACTCAAGTACAAGCCCAAACCAACCTGAGGAAACACAGTCCTGAAAACCAGCAAGCCTGGAATGCCAGGTAAGAATATCATCTAAGCTCCTAGCCTTCTTTCTGTCATGAAAACCAGATCCCCAAAGGGTTGGATGTCTGACGGCTACAGAAAGCAGCAGCACACTAACCAGCTCCCATACAGCTTGTGTGTGCTAAAGAGGATGCAACCACAGTCACAAACATGCCACCCCACACCCAGCTGTACAACTGCAGAGTAAAGTCCAATGTGGAGCATTCCACAGCCTCATGAACACTGCCACAACTGTGCCTGAACCTACAAGAGATCAACGTTATTCCAGTTCAGAGCAGCACGGACTCCACCAGATACACAGCAGACTTCCAACCCCAGGCAGCTAAAGCATGAAAATCCATCTCTGAAGGAAATGGGTTTGTGCACATACTGCATCACATTAACAGAGATCACTAGGAAGATAAACCAGTTTCATTTTATCTCTCTAGCAACCTTTTATATACTCCATATAAAACTGTAAAGGAGCATCAAAACATTAACAGGGAACTGACTCTCCAGCAATTCTTGTAGATAAGACTCACAGCACCACATGTCGTCTGGGAGTGAAGATTCAACGACTGCAGCCTATTATGTGCTGTGTGATCAGGACATGCAGCACACGCATGGCACAACCTGGCACTGGGTCTCGGGAACCCAGGAGGTGTCTCTTGTTCAGCCTTGGCACCCCACTTCTGTACCCTGCTTATTCACCGGGAGCTCACACTCAAGTCACGAGTTCCATTTTCCTTTGCTCCAGTGAGACCCACCAACAAAGCCCACACGTGTTGCTAATCCTCTTTGAACTCAGGAAGGTCTGGAAATCCTGACTTCATATCTTGTGCTGTTACCTGGATGCTAGGTACCCCATCTGCCACAGACTGCAGCTGCACATACAGTCATAGAGGAAAACCCTTACCAAACACATGCACAAAGCTCAGATCCATTTTGATCTCTGCAATTCCGCCTGTTTCTATTTTCTGGCTCCTTCTTTCTCTTATTTGGTATTTAAATCCTACCTGAAATAACATGTTGCACTCAGACAATAATTTGCATCCTCAAAGCTGGCCACACACTGCAATGGAGTTGGTTCTCTAAGGGAAAGTTCATGGCAGTGCCTGTGGCTTGGGAATGTGGAATACGAAGAAAGAAAAAAGGCTTTCAGAATCCCCACACTCATTCTTGCTACCATCCAAAAGCACCAGCTGCCAGATATGACTGACAGAGCCCTGGGATGTACCCAAAACGTGACTAAAAGCAAATTAAGAGATGACGATCTACATCTGCAAAGCAAGTAGTGAAACAGGGAGAAAGTCCCACTGACCTAGAGAAGCAGAGACAGATTCACACAGCGGGGCTGGGCTAAGAGTGCTAAACCTCAGGTTTAAGTGGAAGCTCAAATGACATCGCTCTCAGAGTGAGTGGCCACCACCGACAAGCTGTCAGTCAGCAACCTAAAGCCAAGACTGTCAGCACTGGGGTCAGGACCAAGAGCCTGGATTCCTGATTCAGATGTTTGGGGGTTTTTGTTTTCTTACTGTCCCATCACAAGACTCTCCTTCCCCTTCGCTCTGCAGAGCAGTAACGTCTCACCAACCCAAAGTGGAACCTCTGCCTTCAGTTTGACTCTGCAGTTTCACTGCCAAACTAGCACAACTGGCGGCAAGGCCCCATGTCCTGCCTCCTCCTGCTGCTGGGGAGGGGGCTTGCAAGAAACCCCCCACCAAAATCTGCTTCCATGTGCTGCTGCTCCAGTGTTAGCAAAAGAAAAAGAGCAGAGATTCTTCTCCTCATTTGTAAGCAGATTACTGCTTGTCAGCTACGTGTTTCTGGCCATGGACCGCAGCTCTGACTTCCACGTCCCAGGCCAAGATGTTCCAACAAGGCACAGCAACGGAGGCATGTGCCCCTCTACCCAAAGAGCCTAGAATCTGCTGCTCCTAGAGCAGCTCACGTGGAAGCAAGAGTCTGCAGGAACAAAGGCTTCAAGCAGCAATCCTGAGAGTAACTGCTTCCTCCAAGTTGCTCTGATATTAACTTCAGTCCAGCTGAGCTGCTTTAGTCTTTCATTTGGCCAAGATACTCGTGTGAGTCTCCAGGGGAGCACAATTTAACCACCACACTCCTCTCAACCGAAAAGAGAAAGCATCAGGATGCCATCCTTACCCTGAACAAAGACTTTCAGCCTTCTATCAAGAAGGTATTTCAGACAATTCCAAAGATATTATTAGACGGGACTGGGAGTAATTTAGAGCTCAGAAGTCTGCCTTCCTGGCCAATTCAACATGGGGGGAAAAAACCCACTGCTCTTTAAAGAAACCAAGCCCAACCAAACAAAAAGGTCTTGAGAGCGTGTGCACCCAGATCGTTTTATCCTGAATTCATTTCTCGGAGCACTGTGGCTCCTTCATTACCTTTCCTGCACATACCCCTCTGCCAGCAAGCCAGCTTGAACTCACTGAGCTAAGACAGGAGCAAATTTCAGTGCACCTTAGCCTGAGGAGAGCTGGATCACCAGCCAGCTGCGCACAATCTGTTCTGAGAATGCCCAGCCTTGCTGACAAACAGCATCTTTCTTTTCACCCAGAGCATTCCCTGAACCACTGCAACAGCAGAAGAGGATTCATGCTGCCAACCTGCCCAGACTGGGGGTTTGTGAAAGGTACCTCACAGCCTTCCAGTGTGTAAAGGGGCTCCGGGAAACCTGGAGAGGAGCTTTGGACAAGGACCTGTAGGGATAGGACAAGGGGAATGGCTTTAACTGCCAGAGGGGAGACTGAGATGAGCTCTTGGGCAGAAGCTCTTCCCTGTGAGTGCTGAGGCACTGGCACAGGGTGCCCAGAGAAGCTGTGGCTGCCCCATCCCTGGCAGTGTTCAAGGCCAGGTTG
>JANRGW010036396.1:0-18378 GCA_024733675.1 Psilopsiagon aymara | reverse complement strand
GTTGGGATGTTATCTCCATCTTAAGAAAGGATAATTAAAAACTCAAAGAAGAAGGAGTCTGTTTCTAAGCAACTGTCTCCAGTGGGGATGGAGAGCAGAGAGAGAACCAGTGATGGGGAGGGGGGAAACTTCTGGGGTCCCACAGCCCCCAGCAGGACCCAGGGGGTGAGAGATGGAGCAGAAGAGCTGCTTGGGTCCATCTCATCCGTGGTGACTGTTTGAAAGGCAGGAAAAGAGGGGCCATAGGGGTGTCAGATGGGCAGCAGCAGCACTGGGGCAGGGCAGAGGATGATGGGTGGGAGCATCACCCCCATTCCCCACCACAGCCCACGGGAAAGCATCTGCACCTCATGCCCCTGCTTGTGGAACAGCATCGGAGCCCCAAAACCACTTCCTGCCCCAACGGCTCCCCCTGCCCGACCGCAGGCAGCACAAGACAGGCAGGCAGCGCTGGTGCCGCATGGATGCCCTTGACTACCGGCCAGGAGACATCAACACCCCTTACTGAGGCAGCAAAGAGCAGCCATGGGGAGCCTCTGGTGTGACCCATCCCCATGGGACAGCAGGGTGGCATCTGCCCCATCGCACAAGTCCCTGTGGTGTCTCCTTGCACGTGGCTCTCTGCCCACAATGGCAACTCCAGTTGCCACCAGTACGACCCACGGAGCCTCACTGGGGTCCAGCAGCTCAAAGGGGAGCAAAGGGGCAATGAGGGGATGAGGAGCTGAGAGCATCACCCTCTCCAGGGGGAAAGGAGATAGGGAAACCCCCCTCAGCCTCACCATACCCCATTGCTGTGGCTGGGGCCAGCCCTTGCAGAGCCCTGGGGTGGGGGAAATAGAGCTGAAGGCGCTGGGTGCCGGCGCTGTGG
Organism: Psilopsiagon aymara; assembly: GCA_024733675.1. Lineage (NCBI taxonomy): Eukaryota > Metazoa > Chordata > Aves > Psittaciformes > Psittacidae > Psilopsiagon > Psilopsiagon aymara. Next base: position 17,507 of record JANRGW010036396.1, on the reverse strand, counting down.
TTACCTGTGAGCTCCGGCTTAGTTCCGTCCCCAGCGATCCCCTCCAGTCCTTTCGCTTCCCAAAGGTGCCAACTGGCCAGGGCAGGGAGGACCCATTTTTATACCCTCACCCATGTGATCCAAACAAATGCCCTAAGGATGAGTTTTTGCACTGACACAAATAAAGGGGCCGGGACTAAAACCTGTTGGACCACAATCCGAGCTCCACACATGGGAATTTTCCACTCTGGGTGTGCCAGCGGCACGCGCCGGGGCCTGCTCCCCATCGTTCCCGCTTCCCAGCGCTCCAGACCCATTCCTAAATGCTTCCAGCAGAAAACGGACCTGGATGGAGGGAGGGAGGGATGGGAAGGGGGAAGGAATGTGTTTAAGCTGTTGGGTCCACCTGAATTCTGCAAATCACTTGCTGTTTCTCCCATGCTCTGTGGAAGAAAACACAGCAGCAGATGCCAGCCAGGGTGAGAAATAAGAGGGAATCCTTTGTCCCTGGAAAACCAAACCCCCGCTGCAGCCTTGGGGCTTGGCAGTGGCACTTGGGCACGGGCTGGGAGGTGCTTTTGGGAGCCACAAGCTGGGATGCTCCTCTGGGATGCTGCCAGCGTGGTGCTGGTGACACTGAAGGCAGGTCCCAGGGCAGAGTGAGTCAAAGTGAGCAGGATGGGAATGGAAAGGGGAGGGATGAGCAGCAGTGAGTCAATGGGAACCAAGGGCCCAGGGAGATGGCCACAGGCCATGGCAAGGTGTTTGTAAGGGGTGATTCAGCCGGACCAGCTGTGAGGCAATGGGAAAGGAGGGAGCTGATGGGTGATGGGCTGCAGGTGCCTACCAGGCTTAAAAGGAGGCAGAAGGAGCCCCCCCCTGCTCCAGCCCTGCTTCCCTTGGAGGATGCCTTCTGCAGGTACAGATGCAGCTGATAACAGGTAGGGACGTGCTCTGCAGCACAGGCACCGTGGGTTTTGCTGGCCAGGTCTTTCCTCACCTTGTAATGGAGCCGCTGCTGCGCCCCAGGCACCTCTGGTGCTGCGTGTGGCTGGTACCCAGGGCTTGCTCACACCTCCAGGGAGCCCTTACCTTGCTCTGAGTGAAGCTGGGAGGGGAAGCGAGGGGCGGTTCTATGCCTGGCTTGGTGCTGGGTCTAAGAAGGCTCTTTTTGCTGGGTCATGGAGCAAGGGAAATGTCCCCAGCCTGGAGCAATGCCTGGTGTGGAGTGTCCTGAGAGCAGCCTTGACCTCCACAGGGTGCAGCGTTAGCCCATACCTGGGATATGGGGTCACTATGGGGGGGTCTCAGCTTTTGCTGCCCCATGCTCAGCCCTGAGCCAGCTCCAGCCTCAGCCCTGCCAAGGAGCTGCTGTGGGGCTGGGGCTGTGCCAGACCTGCCTGGGCACAGGCTCCGAGCTGCTGGTGCAGGACTGGGGCCACCGGTGGTAGGTGGGAAGGGGGGGGTGCTGTGTTTGGGGGGGTCTTGGACTGTTTCCCCCTCTTGCTTTGTTGCTGGTTGGGCTGTTGGGGGTGTGGGGAGCTGCAAACAGGGGTCCCCTTGGGGTCCCCTTCACAGTCAGGGGCTGGGTTTGGATGTGTGGGGAGGGGGGAGCTGGAAAAGCCTTTTGGAAGTGGGACCCACGCTCAGAAGTTCCCCCAATTCTGGGTACCTGCGGGAAGTGCCCTCTCCCCTTTCCAACCCCAAACAGGCTTTGAGGGGACCAGGGGTCCCCCTCTGCATGGAGCTGAGATGGGGGCTCGTGCTGGGGCTCAGCTGAGCCCATTTAACCCATGCAACCCTGTGGCAGAGCAGTTAACCCCATTTAAGGAAGGGTTAAGCCAGTTTAGTGTGGTTTGGTCGTGTATTGGTGCAGAGGTTAATCTGGTGTAAGTACATTGGGGATTTGGACTAATTGAACCTGTCTGTCTCCTTGCTTTGTCTGTGATTTATGAGGGTCTATCCAGCCTGTGCACCCCTCAGCGAGGGAGAAAACAGGCTGTGGAGTGAAGGGAAGAGCCACATGCAGGCTGAATCCACACGGTGCTATTTATAGACCTCCCTGCTCAGCCAGCCCAAATTCCATGCGGATCCCTGGCTCCAGCTGGCAAGGGGTGGGCAGCAGAGTCCTGCTAGCCCACTGGGAGTTGATGGTGCAACTGGTGGGGCTGGGTTTAGCCAAGCCTGAGTCAGAGCAGAGGATGCTGCTTCCTCATCCCTGGCTCCTCGTTACTCTGCTGCCCCAGGGCTTTCCCACGGTCAGCACCCTGCCTGGCCCGTGCCTTGGCAGGGATGGAGAGTGGCTGTTTGTTTATTGCTGGCATCCCCAAAGGGGATCACAACTGAAGCATCCATGAGGCACGGGGGCAGGGAGATGCCTTCTTGCCAGGGTGCAGTGATGGGAGAAGGTCGGAAGAGAGATGAAGGTACCCAAGTGACCCTTCCATAAACTGATCCCTGTGCCCATCAGCATCCCTGGGGGACAGGTTGAGCAGAGGGCACGCCTGATGCTTTCTCAATGCGATATAAACACCCATAGTGCTGTCGTGTGTCAGTGTCTGCAGCGGCGCTCGGTGCCTTCTCCTGTCTCTGGGAGCAGGGGTGGAGGGTCCTTAATGCTGGAGCTTGAGCCCAAGAGGTTCCTCTCAGCAAGGGTGTGAGTAGAAGGATGCGAATGGGAACTGATGGCATCAGGCAGCAGCCTGGTGAGCAGCGCAGCACCGCTGGGAGCTGCTGGCTCTGAAGGCAGAAGGCTCTGCACAGCTCTGCCTTGTGACTGCTTAATATAGGCCAAGTGAAAACACTCTGCCCAAAATAGAAGCCCTTCTCCAGGAAGAGCTGCAGCTCCAGCGGGAGCAGTCACAAGGTGCTTGCTGGTGGCAGGGTGGGCTCTGCTATGGTTACTTGTGCAGTGGGATGGATGCCTGCACCAAGGTCACCACCCCGGGCTCTGCACATACTGCAGCCACCCAGGGACGCCCCCAAGCCCCCCACATGTGGCTTTTGCTGCTGGGGTTCATGGGGTGCAGAGGTGATCACCCCATCCCGGCTCCGTATGATGCTCTGGGTGAAGGTGCTGCTGTCTCATGCATCGTGCTTGGGCTCGGGGTGGTGTTGGATGCTGCAGGGGCTGAGGCAGGTTCCTGCTTGCAGTGCTGCTGGAGCTGAGGTTTGGGATGGAGAAGGGGGTCCCTGTGTGCTGCTGCCAGGCTTGGAGGGCTGCTCCCAACCATGTGCTTATTGCCTGGAAAACACTGAACATTCCTCCTCTCCTGGGTGCTCCGGTGATGCCCATGAAGGGAGAGGGGCTTGTGCTTGGCTCTGGGGGCTCACAGCAGCCCTGGCTCTGCTCTGATACCCAGCTTGTGCTGCATCTTCTGTTGGGATGTGAGTGCAGAAGCCTGCAGGCGCTGCAGCTTCAAAGGGTAAAAGCATCCTTCATCCCCTCCCTGATCACAGCAGTTCCTGCCCTGAGGATGCTGCAGGTCTGAACCCCCTTGTGGGGCTCTGACCCTTCCCCTTTGGTCACTCGGAGCCTTTTCTAGCTCTCCGGTGTGCGGGTTTGGATTCACCTTATTCTGGTTGCCTGCAAGCCGGGGGTAGGTTGGTTTGTGTCCTTGTCTTTAACCCCTGATCCTTAGCGGCACAAAGATGCGGGGGGAAAACCGGAGCCAATTCAAGCCAAAATAAAGCTGTGGCATTCCCTAAATCCACCCAACTCTTCCCAGAAGCGGCCCCGTACACCAATGAAGATGCAAATTGTTTGTGCGCTGGGCCAAGCGCTGCTCTTAACTCACAAAGCCCTTGGCCTGGGGGCTGGCTGGGGCAAGGTGAGGACGACCTTGGTCACTCGCTGGGAGCTGGGAATGGAGCGGTTCGCAGTGCAGAGAGGGAGGTGCGAGCGGGGCTGGAGGCGCCGCCGGTTATGAATGGGGAGAGCGGATGTGGTTTTGTTTCCTTTGCTGACTGCCACGGAAAAAAACCTGCTGGAAATGGGCTTCTTTCAGGAGAAAAGATTGTGGGAATTCCCCTGGCCAGGACTCTGCCCGGTCCTGGGCTTTGCTGGTGGGGATCCGTGTAAATGCCTTTTGGCCGTCGTTCAGGCTTTAGGGATTGGTTTCCATGATGAAACTGAGGCAGAAGGAGCCCAAATCGGGGGAAAAGCTGGACCTTGAAGGAAGAGCTGAGCTCTTCCTGCAGCAGCAGGGTTGGACCTAGGGGGTCTTTTGAGGTCAATGAGCGCATTCACTGCCCAGCAATGCCTTTGCTAATGCAGAGCAGCAATAAATAGCTTAAGGCGGCGTTGCAAGAGACCTGGAGAGAGGCTTGGGGCGAGGGGAATGGCTTTAACGTGTCAGAGGGGAGACTGAGATGAGCTCTTAGGCAGAAGCTCTTCCTCGTGGAGGTGGTCACAGGGAAGCTCTCTGCCATCCTCTGAGTCAGTGAAGCCTTTGCTTTCAGGAGCATCAGAGCAAAGCCACGACCGTGGCTCAGGGTAAGAAGGGGGCAGTTTCTAACAGGCTGGAGTGGTGCGCTGCGGTTCACCCCAAGGCTGCAGCAGGGGACACGCAGCTCCAGCCTGGAGAAACAGCACAGAGCAGGGCTGCCCCTGAGGGATGGGGCCCAGCACCATCTCCCTGTTCTGCCCCTGCAGGCAGTTCGTGACTGGGGAGACCTGAGGTCACTCGATGGCATGGGGTAAGCCTGGAATGCATGAAAGAAACCGGGTTTTTATGGGGCAGGGATGCGGCGCTGGGTGAAGTTGAAAGAAGCCCTGAAGAGGGTTGTAAATGGCGCTGGTTAATCTTTAACATCTACAGGAAGCCTGAGGTTCGGGTGGGAAATTCCAAAGCTCCAACAATGATTTGTGGCTCGTGGCGTGATAAAAAGCTGCTGTCTCATGGCCATTTATGGGGAATTTCTGACCTGGATGCACTTGGTTTGCGTTGAGAACTCCAGGGACAAACTCTCCAACAGAGTTTTCAAGCTGACAAGCTGCTACCTATTCTTTATTGCGGCTCCGGCAGACACGGGGGATAGCTCCTCCTAACGTGCCCCGCAGGCCATCCTCTTAGAGCCACTTGGGCGTACATACATATACATGAGGCTACACATGAACTGCATCCTTCCCCACATACATACAAAAATGTGGTGGTGGTCTTTGAGAGTCGTTTAGTTCCAACGATCTTCATAACTGCTGGCAGTCCTTGAAGCACCACCAGCTTAATTAACATCACAGGCATCAGTTAGTTTAACTGTGCCCATCCTGGCCCTCTGCGAGGCCCGGGCACTCCCCATGCCCAGGTCCTATTTTTCAATCGCTTTCCCCACCTTTTTTGTACTAAGGTCCTAAAGACCCAAAGCAATGTCAACCACCTTCATGCACCAGTTATCTTCCATTACAAAGACCCCAAACCCAACCTTACTCAGAGCTGATTGCATGCAGTGCCTCCTTGTCTCAGTGTTAAAACCCAGCTAAGTAAAAGCAGCAGAGCTGGGTGTTTTGCATATGTGAAAGCTTTGAGAGCCTGTGCCATTAAGCTGATGTTCCTTGAAACGCTTTGCTTTCTGGTTGAGCTGTGTCCTGATGCTCTCAGTAATCCCTGGATAAGGTTCTGGGACCTTGGCAGCAGCTTGTGATGCTATGAAGGATGCTCGGATGCAAGAGCGGTTTATAGCACTATTTCCAGCAGTGGCTTTGCATGAAGGTGTGAAGCACGCGTGTAAGTGGAGGCAGGATCTCATGGAGTGCAGGGTGGAAATCCTGGATGAGCACAGCTTCCCGCAGCACCATGCCGGAGGCTTCCCAGCAGCTGGAAAGACGAGATTCCTGTGGTCCCGCACTGCTTAGTCAGGAGAGGTGCTATGCAAACAAACTGGGGTTGCTGGGGAGGAGGCTGGCTCATGTTCTGCACCAGGCTTGACTCCTCTCTGTGCTCTCTCATGGGAGCATCCCGCTCCGGAGGGCAAGTGGCTCAATGTGGGCTCTCGGCACATGGTTTAGTGGCTCTCGCTGGCTCTGAGAGCTCCAGGCACAGGCAGGAGGATGGGGTGGTTGGAACTGCCCTTCTCCTGCATGGGTTTGTGAGGCTTGGAGCGCTGGTGCGGGTAGGGCTGTGTCAGCTGCAAAGCCAGCAGGGTCCTGAGTCCCCTGATCTGTGCCTGTGTCTAAATCCAAGTCTGGTGGCTTCCTACCCCTGGGGACACATCTGACTGTGCAGGAGCTGCGCTCTGGGTGCACCGCTTTGCCATGGATGTGATGCCCTGGTGATGGAGTGTCCAAGGCCAGGCTGGACAGGGCTTGGGGCAGCCTGCTCTAGTGGAAGGCATCCGTGCCCATGGCAGGGGCTTGGAACTGGATGAGCTTTAAGGTCCCTTCCAGCCCAACCCATCCCATGCAGTTGGTTTGCTGCTGAGGCTTCCCACTGCCTTTCCAACGGGCTCCTGAGCAGCAGAAATGAAATCTGTGTAATTGTTCTGCAAACAGTGCTTAGAGAAAGGCTCAGTTCATCTTAGCAAGGATGCTGCAAGAGATAGTCGCTCCCATGGGTTTCCCTTCCAGAGCATCCCTTGGGGATCCTTCTGTGCCTTGTCTGTCAGCAAACCCTTTGTGCTGATCCCATTTGGGGATCCTCTAGGGAGGTCTCCAGATTGAAGTGGCTGTTACTGTCTCTGTGTGAAGGGCTTCTCTCTGCTGCTGCGCAGAGTTCACCCTGTCTGTGGCTTTCGCTGCTGTGTGGGTGACCTCTGCAGAGTGGTCACCCCTCTTAACCCCTGCAGGAACCAAGGGGATGCTAATAGTGATGCTGCTTGCCCAGAGAAGCTGTGGCTGCCCCATCCCTGGCAGTGTTCAAGGCCACGTTCCCAAAGCCACCTTCCCATGCCAGACCCTCTCAGTAGCTCTCATCATTAACATCGGGTGTCCTTTCCTGTGTGGCTCCCCCGCGTATCAACCCCTTGGCTGTGATAGAGGATGTAAACCCCGTTGTGATGATCCTGACTCATGCCAACCGGTGCTCCTGACTCTGATGAGAGCAGTGTTACTCACGTGAGCCCGGCTGCGTGCTCAGCGCTCTAATTATGGGCTTTGCCCATGTTGTAGCGTGGGAACCGGGGCCATTAGCCCCTAAACCCTCCGGATCATTCCCAATACATTAATGTTTAATTAGGGAAGCCTGATGCCTTTTTCCTCTCTGTAATGACAGTGGTGCTGGTGCTTGCTCGTGCTCGCTCTGCGTGCTGGTACTTCATTATATAATGAAACAGTAAGCGCTGTAATCCCCATTCCCAACTGGCAGTGGGCTTTTCTGCCTATGCCTCACCCAGAAGGGATGAGGCAATGGGGAAGACAGGCCAGCGCTAAATATTTGGCCAGCATCCTTATAATGAGCTGGGAAGCTGTTGGTACAGAGAGGGATTTGGGCCAGGTGAGGACCTGAACCTGTTGGATGGACTGGGGACCAATCACTGTGGGATGAAAGCACCGTTGCCTGTTTCCATGCTCCTTTAGGGATGAGCTGCCCCTTCCTCAGGCTGTGTTTTCATTTCCAGTCCATTCTTCCCCCTCCTTCCAGGGAAACCATCTCCACGGCAACCTCAGAACTCCAGGCTCTGCCTCAGAGCTGCTCTCCCATCCCCAGGACCCGGCTGGTAAGTGCCTTGGCAGGGCCTTGGCTGCTGCTCTGGGCTCCTGGAGCCCTCAGGATGCTGCAGGGGAGGTGAGGGCTGGCACTGAGCTCGGCAGGGAGGGGGGTGTCTGCACCCCGTGCCCCAGCTCCCCTCATCCTCGAGGCTTGGCTTGCGCTTTGTCATCGTTGCCCTGTGCAGGAGCAGCTCTGCCCTGGCTCTGGAGGGGTGGTTGGGTTCAACTGAGCCCTGGTGCTGGCCCCATGCAGACGCTGCGCTGGGGGTCAGGGATGGTGGTTGGTGTCTGGGTGTGCATCCACTGGAAATGGTCTTGGTTAGACCATGACCAACCCTGGTGCCAAGTTTCCATCTTCCCCATCTCCTCTGGGTCCTGGGAAGAGCAGCAGGGAACAGGGGCTCTGCTCCCTCCTGGTGCTGCTTGTGCTTGGAGTGCAGCATCGCTGTGGTGGCTGTAGCTGTCCTGCTGCTGTCCTGTGTGTGCATCCCTGGGGCTGTCCTTGTAGGTGGGCAGAAATGGCTCTTCTGAGATGTAGGGGCCTTGCTGCAAACCTGTTGGTGGTCCCATGTTTCCTGCATGGAGCAGCAGCAGGAAACACGATTGATTTGTGACATTATTGGGGTGTTAATGACGTGGAACTGGGGAGAGATGGGAAGGATGTGTAAGGATGGGTGTGCTCTGCCTGGAGCTGGCTTCTGATGGGGCTGAGCTGGATCACGGTCATGGGGATGCTGTGCCTGCTGGGGGGCAGCACTGGGTAACAGCCCTGACCCTCCCTGTCCCTTGGTCCCCACAGGGCAGGATGAGGCCGCTGGGTGCTCTGTTTCTGGCTGCAATCCTGACTGGCGCCGCAGCCCCTTGGCCAGATGAACCTTCCAGGACCTGCTTCTTCCAGATGCTCAGCGGTGGGGACAGCTTCTTCTGCAGGTGAGGGGCTCCCCGTTGCCTCCTGCCACGCACTGCCCCGCGTGTCCCATCACCGCCTGGGACAGTTCATTCCCCCATCCCCTTTACCAAGGCTATAAATGTCCATGGCCCTCTTCCTTTGGTTTTCCATGGGGAGTTCCAGAGGGAGGAGGTTACTCCTTGGGGAAGGGAAGCTCTGGGGCAGCTCATCCCGCAGACCTCAGGTTGTGCCATGGGGATGCTAACACGCCCGTGGCCTTGAGACTCACTGCACAGATGCTCTGGTACCCAACAGCTTGTCCTGGTGGCCCCTTTCTGTGTTAGGTGGTGTGGAGGGGAACGTGCCTCAGGTTGGAGCTGGAGATACCCGCTCTGCTGCAGCACTGTCCGTACCCAGAGCAGAGCAGGCTCATCCTGCTCCCACATCACAGGGGGGCTCAGTTCAAGCTGCTTGACTACAGCCAAGGGGGTGAGGGTGGCTTTGTTCTCCTCCTCCCCATCTTCAAGCCTTAAATTCACCCATACAGGCCATGATTCTTTGAAAGCCTATGGAGGATGGGGCCCATCTCAGGTGTGCACAGGAGGGCGCTTATCCTGGTGCACAAGGTGCCACGCTTGGTGGCAGCAAGCTGGATCCTGCATCTCCTGCCCAGCATTGGAACCAGTGCTCAAGCCCGGCTGGGAAGTGGCTCTAATTCCCATCCTCTGCATGGTGTCATCTCATCCTTTATCCTCCCCTCCTTTGTCTCCCCAGAGGGGATTTGGAAGTCATTTACCCGGAGCTGGGTGATGTGAGCTGCTCGTACATCCCCAAGTGCCACCAGTACCGGGAGCGGATCAGCAGGGAGTGGGGCAGCCCCCGTGTTCGGTACCCGCAGGCTGACAAGGTGAGGACCGCATGGCTGCTGGGCACTGCTCCGTGCTTTGCTGTGTTAACTCGAGGTGTAGCTGGATCACAGGGGAGGAACCCATTGGGAAAGAGCTGCTTACGCATGTGTGTGCTTGGACTTTGAGCCTGGGCAGGCAGGGAAACTCAATGCCTTCACTTTGGGTGCTGGGCATGGCCTGGGAGGCGTTTTTGCTGTGCTGTGTGTTGCTTGGTACCCTTGTCCAGTGGGTAAAGTGCCATTGGCTACAGGAGCTGGTTATTGGGTGACTTTCTAAGCTGCTTTCCTGTGTTTCAGGGTGTTGGTTTGAGGTTGAGCTGTGGGTAAACTGAAACTCCACACAGTCCTGCTGACAGGGGCCATGTAGGGCCAGGCCAAGGGGAATGGCTTTAACTGCCAGAGGGGAGATGGAGATGAGCTCTTGGGCAGAAGCTCTTCCCTGGGAGGGTGCTGAGGCGCTGGCACAGGGTGCCCATAGGAGCTGTGGCTGCCCCATCCCTACAGGGCTCGAGGCCGGGCTGGACACAGGGCTTGGAGCAACCGTGGCAGGGGTTGGAACTGGAGGAGCTTTAAGGTCCCTTCCACGCAAACCATTCCCTTTGAACGTTTTTGTAGCATTTGGTGCCTTTTTCTGTCGCGTTTTCAACTTTTCCTGAACTTCTCAAAGCAAACCCAAGCTCGATCCTGCCCCCCCCATCCCCCGAAGCTGCAGTTGCCACTCATCGCCACCGGGTGGCAGCATTGAACTTCCCGAGCTCCAGCGCTGCGCGCCGCTGAACCCCCTCCGATGTCCCGGGGGTGTCCCGAGCACGGGAGGAGGAGGACAAATGCGGTGCAGGTCTGTGCGAGGTGCTGGGATCACAGCATCCCGCTGTGCCCATCAGATGTGGTGGCATCAGCCTTGTCCCCAAACCCCACTGTGATCTTTGTCAGCAACCCATTGCAGCTTCCCCATCGCTGACTCCAACCCTGGTGGCTTCAGCTGATAAAGGAGAAACTCAGCTCTTGCGCATCTTGTTGTTACCCTGAAGTGTTAAGAATCAGTTTTTCTGGCTGCTTCGTTGCCGTCTGAGAAGTCTCTTCCCCCTCTCGATCACATGGGTTGAAGTAAAACTCTTCCCTTAAAGATGTCCGATTCCTCCAAAAGAGATAATCCCCCTGGCACTGGATGCTGCGCACGGATTCATCCCTCACTCTTGTGGCATTCCAGGAGCTGGCGACTTCCCAGGGATGTAGGCAGTTGCTGCTCGTTGCTGTCCTGGAAAGCAGCGAGCGGGGCAGGGACTGGGCTGTGGTGATGCTGCTGGATGTCACTGTCCAGCAAAGGATGCTGTGGAGAGGATTTAGGGGCTAAGGAGACCCAGACCCTTGGATGTGTTGGAAGGGGGGATAAAGGCTTTGTAGCTGTGAACCTGAAAACAACACAAGGCAGGTGAGCTTTGGCTTTGGAGCTGTGTGCACCGTGTTTGGGATGGGCATTTGGGGTGGCCAGAGCCTTGGGAGCCCATTATTTTGGGCAAGAGCCTTGAATTGGTTGCAGAGAACTGGTTCTGAATTCCTCAGGCTTTTCCCTATGGGAATGGATGGGTTTTCTCCTGATCATCTCAGGATGCTTTGGGATAATCTTTTTCCCTGCTAAAAATCCCCCTGAAGTGAGTGGGAAGGAGAGTTGCCACATCCTGTGCCAGGGCCGAGGCATGCACAGGTGATGGGGTTGCTTTTTCTGGTTTATGATGGGATTTCTAAGGTCAGGAAACTGGATTTGTCTTCCCGTCATTCCCAAGTGAGAATGGGAAACCTTTGCTAAAGTTATCTCCATCCCGAAGTGATGCTTCCCGGCACAGTGGGGTGCTATCGTCCTGCCGAAGCATCCCATGGATGGAGGGGTGAGAAATGGGCTGGGCAAAAAGGCTGGTGATGCTTTTCCCATCGGAATCGGTGGCAGAGGAGCTGAGGTTTGAGGATGAAAACTCGTGTGGGAAGTGTCTGCTTCCCGTGGAACACTGCGTCTCCTTTGGAAAAACAACCACCAAAAACAGCCAAATGTGGAGTGTTTGTGTGTTAGCGCCGGAAATCCTCCTCTGAGTGGGGGGAATGGGACATTCCCCATCCTCATTCCATGCTCCTGGGGACCGCACTTCACCCTGCTGGTACCTGAGGTCTCTGCTCACAGCCTTGATGCTCCTTGGGGAAGGCAGTGTCAATGGGCTTGTGGGTGAAGGATGTCAAAGTGGGGTGGTAGCTTGCGAAGCTGAGCTTTGAGAGGCACCCACCGCTGCTGGGGAAACTGATGCATCATCTGCTGCGTGTTTATAGGGGTTTTAGTACGTTAACATCTAACATCTTGGTGCTTATCCGGTTCAGACACTTGGCCTTTGCAATCAGCTTGATCAAATATCACTTTGCCTTCCCCAAAGACCCCTCTTTGACTCATTTGGTGGGATGGAAGCTGCGGTTGCGCCTGGCTGCTGTCTCTGTGAGCAGCATGCTCAGGCGAAGGGATAAAGAAGGTTCAGGTACCCCGGAAATCCTTTAGCTCCTGGGCACAGAGGCATAAACCTTCCCTGGGCATCGTCCGGCCAAGGGGAAGTGTCTTTGCCTCAGCCTTGAGCTGGAGCAGGGCAGCCACTTGGTCTGCCCTGGTATCGCTGAGCTCTGGGGCTGTGAGACGCAGCTTTGCGATGCTGAGGATGCTCAGTCCTTGCTGAAGACCCCTCTGAGCATCGGGTAAAACTGAGGGTGTCCCATGCAACCTCTGCGTAGCATTACAATGATGTGACATAGGGCAAAACACCAAACACAGCCCTTAAAGTACATTGGCATCCTCCTGAGCATCCCAAGCCCTTTCCCAGGCCAAGGAGGAAGCGGGAATAGCTTCAAACATCAGTGGGGGAAACGCATCCTCCTGGTCCTGCCTCAATATTGCTTTGCTCAACCAAAAATAAATTGGAAAAGAAAATTGGACATTGCATCAATTTGGGGCAAGTTTATAAATCCTGCAGCTAAGCAATCCCAATGGAAAATGATAGATCGCGGCGCGCCCGCGGCCCCTGCCATGATGTATAGGCACATTACCCGGGACGGCGCGGTACATGATTCTGTTTTATTACCACCGTTGGTGGCAGACAGCAAAACGGATTACACCGGGGATCAAATCGATGGGAACTTTATTTACTGGCCTTTGAAAAACATATTTCTGCCCTTTATAAAAACATACGGGAGATGCTATCGAGAGGAGTTGTCTGCTTGTTAAAAAGCAATTTACCTGCCGCAGGCGCCCGAGCTGCTGTTTAGGGCACTACCTTTTACCTGCTCCTCTAGACCGGCTTTTATCACAAGGTTTGACAACTTCCTTAGGAGCTGCTTTGGGCTGTGAGGAAGGGACAGGGCTTGCTCTCTGCACCAGGGGGAGGTGCCTTGGAAGTCAAGTGCTTTTTGCAAGGCTACAGCCCCAAACTGACCTTTCTGAAACGTAAATGGGGTTTGTGAGACCCCTCTCCTGCTCAAACCAGGCTGAAATTGGAGCATCCATGAACTCGAGCTGCTTCCTGCAGCTGTACGGATCGTCGTGCCTTTGCTCTGTCAAGAGTTGTACGTGTTTCCAGAGTGTCTTAAACTGTTTCCGTAGTGTCTTAAACCATTCCCATAGCAGAATGAGCCGGAAAAGCCCGCCAGCCATGCAAACCATGGGATGATGCCCTCATGGGTTGCATCAGGCTTAGTGCAGCAGCAGCTGGATGTCCTCTTTGTGCCTAAACCTGTAATCAGCACCCTGGGGTGCTGCTCTGGGCCTGGAGGACCATGGCACTGGGGATCCCAGCCCTGCCTCTCCCAAGAGTCCACAGCAAATCCCATTTGCTGGTTATGTCCCAGGCCCTTCTCCTTTGTGAAGGGCTGGGGACAGTCCTGGTTTATAAAGGTTGGTGCTCTAGGGTCTGGGGCCCATTAGTCAGGAAATGACTTGGATGAGGGAACCCATTAGCTTCACACAAAGGGAGGAGAAGGTCTGCTTCATCTCCTAATTGGGATGTGCTCTACTTTGTCAGGCAGTGCTGCAAAGGGGCTTTGGAGCAGCACTCAGGTTAAAGCCAGGTCTCATTAGAGATGGCTTCAAGCAGAAGATTCCTGACAGTTTGTGTGTCCTTGTTGGCTCTTGGAACCGTCTGGGGTTAAAGAGCTTGTTTTTTCCTTCAGTCCTGTCTGGGCTACTTAAAAACAATGGTCCAGCATTCCTTCCCCATGCTGTCAGCCAGATACTATGGGGATTAGCCCAAGCCCCTGGTGATGAGCCCCTCCCTGCTGCCCTGCTGCCCTGCTGGAGCTGATGCTGGTTTGGGTTCTCATGGCCCTGTGGCACAGCAGAGGCTGCCAGCCCAGCGGCTCCCTGGCGCCTGGGCTCAGCCTGGCTTTGAGCAGAGGGGTTGGTGTGGGCCTCTGAGCTACCAAAAATGCCTCTTTGAGGGCTTAAGTGTGGGGTGGTGAAGCAAAACAATGTGCATGCTGCAGGCTCGGCCCTGTCCTCTGCTGACCCAGTCCCAGGCAGGGGCTGGCAGGATGCAAGGGCCTCTGCTCTGGTGAGGATTTGGGCTGGATTGGGATGGGATCCGCTTTGTGCATCTCTGAGCAAAGCGCTGCTGTACTTTCTGTGCCTTTCGGGATGCGGGAGAGCATCCTTGGGGATCGGAAGCGCTGGAGAAGTGTGGGGTGTTATTCCAGGAGGGACTGATGGGACAGCTGGTGCCGCATGCCATGAGAGCCCCTTTCCATGAGCAACCCTGGCAGATCTGTCACTTCACATCTGCTTCATTACCTACGTGTTTGCTGGACATTTAACCATCCTGGACAAACAACGTCCCCCTTCAGGCAGAAGGATGGGCTTGGGAGCTGGCAAGATCCTCCAGGTCATCAAGCCTGCTCTGCTTATTGCTTATGTATTGGCATCCACCCGGGTGTGGGACAGACACTTGTGCCTATTTCAGCAGGAAAATGTTTGAAGCAGCTGATGGTTTTACTTTGATCCCTGTAAACACTATACAGTAATCAAAGTTTAAGCTGCTTTGGATGAAATAATTGCTTAACAATCATATAAGACAAAGTGATTCAACAAATGACAATTAGGACTTGTGATATACAGAACAGATGCATTCAGTGTACCATATTATAATGTGCTAATACAAGATTGACAGCACAATAATAGGAGAGAACAGCCACTCAGCCTATAATTCCAAACCAAATGTGAGGCTGTCCACAGAGCTCAAATCCTAACAGGCTGCAAAATTAGAGGTAAGAAGGCACAAGTTTCACAAAGGCTCATTAGCAGGTTGGCTGTGAATTTCCAAGGGGTGTGGGGGGGATATTTCCTGCTGGAGAATTACTTGTAGGCTGCAATGCGAGGAGGAGGGGGGGAACTTCACTCTCCACATGTTGGGAAGTGAAGTAACCTGCATCTGCCAGGTCTCCAACAGGCTGTAACTGGTGCTGTTCCCTGTTAACAGCCAGGATTTGGAGCAGAGGGGCTGCTCCTGTGCTGCGGCAGCATCCCCATCCTGGGGTGCCAGGGGATGGGATGCATCAGATGGCGTTACTGTACAGCATGGATACATGAACCAGACAGTGGTGTTAAGGACCAAATGAAATGAAGACTGATATGAACACAGAGGTCTAACCGGCGTTCCCCATGGGAATTGGGCACTTCCCAAGCCCTAAATGATACTGATAGGTGACAGGGCCACCCTTTAGCCCTGTCCATGGCAATTAAGGCAGCTGGCTTGTGCTTGCTCTTCTCTTTGGGTAAATCAAGAGCTGGGGACGTGTGCAGGAGTGGAGGCTGTCAATCTGCTGCCCTGCGTGAGCAGGGAGCACGCTGGCACGTGGAGCAGCAGGAGCCGGGGTTCATCCTCTCTGGCCCATGCCATGGGCTGGCTGTAGGAGGGGATGCGCTGCTTGCTCCTTGTAGAGCTGCTTTGGAGCCAAAAAAGATCAAAGGAGCTAATATTTTCAGCTTTGGTGACAAAACAGACTTCAGCTCATCTTGTGCTTTACACACACCGTGCACTTTATTCCACTAACATGTAATTTTATCATATTTTATTATTAAATAAACATGCCAGAAAAATACACTTCTTGTGCGTGGGGGAGGATGAAAAGGTTTGGTAATTAAAACTTCTATCCATCATCGTTGAACTCCACGAGATAATTGTGTTGCTTCTGCAGATGTATACTTGGTACTGAATCACCCACTTCTGTGTTCAAACCGGAGCTGCCGCTCGTGTCTGTGTAGAGTTGGGATGTGCCATGGGTTCTATGGGATTCCAGTGGGAATGGCCTGGGAATGTGTGATTGTGTCTTGGCCAAGAAGAGGAATTTGGCTTCTTGTGTTGGTAATGCTGCTTTGTTAGATGGGCAAGTCCCTGCCATCACGGGGCGCCTTTAGAGCTCCTTTGGTTTGAGCCTGTTAATCAGTGGTAGTGCTTTAGGCTGGTCTATTGTGAAGAAATAGGGAGCTTTAGGGCTTTAAATTGCAAAGCAAACTGCATTGTAGAAGTAGAGGAATCTACTGAGAAAGAGCCTAAATCTGTTTTTCCCTACCCTAATTTGGGGATTTCTCTGGGATGCTCCATGTGCCAGTGTGGGTGTTGGGCACTTAAGAGCTTTAGCTGGGGTGACACTAGAGAAAAGGCTCTAAAGCTCATCTCTTCCCTCATTTAAGCTCCCATTTCATTGTTGAGGAGACCCTTAGGAAGTGCTGCCCCCACAAACCCACATGCCAAAGCCCATTTGGGCTTTCAAAGTCAGGTTCCACACTGTGGTCGATGGCAGATCAATGAGCCCTGCGGTGAGGTGTCACACTTACTGCATCTCCTGCCATCCTCAGGACCTGCCTTGGCTCTTTCAAAAGGCATTAGCTGTGGTTTGGGTGGGCAGGAGGGTTTATAGCAGGAGGCAGCTCCCCTGGGTGCTCCTGGCACTTGTGCACTGAAAATGGCTTTGTGGGGTCTGAAAACAGGTTTGAATTTGGGGTGAGCTTGGCACAGCTTCTCTGCATCCTCCCTGGGTTCTCGATGTGCTTCTGGTGCTGGGTCTGTAGTGGGTTGGTATCCAGAAAGGAAAACATCCCTCTTGCCTCCCTGTTGTTGCTGCCTCTCCTGAGCCCAACTGGACTGGGACACTGCAATTCCATCATATTCCTGATCCACAGCTCCAGCCTCAGAACTCGTTGGGACTGGGAAAGGTTCCAGGACAAGACCTGGCAGTAGGTTGGGTGCATAAGGGGGTCTCTGCTCCATCACCCTTTGCTCTCTGCAGAGAGGCGTGGGTGCAACCGGGGCACTTGTGGTTCTCACTAGGATGTGACGAGTTGCTGAGGATGTGGATTTGAAACCTGGGAAGTGATGGGTGCTGCTGGCTTTGATGTGGGAGGGCGAGGAGAGCCAGGAGGGAAGCGTTATATGGGAATTCACCCATAAAGCCCCCCCGACCCTGCTGGAGCCCTCCCAGGGGAATAGCCAAGTTTCTCCTGTCCCTTCCTTAGGAGGGCTTGAGCCAGTTCCGGGCTCAGTTTCAGCCGCAGATGTTATTGATGCCCTTCCCATCAAGGTGCAGCCCTAGCTGGGTCCCTTTCCTGCAGCGGAAGCCACTCTGCCCTGCTCTCCCACTCCGCCTGTGCTTCCCAAGCATCACTTCTTGCTCAGGCGGCATCCCAGGGCGCTCAGCGTCACCGCCGGGCTCAGAGCATCCATAGAAGTCATTCCCGGGAGCCTTCCCTCCCCTGCAGCATCTTCCCCGGTGCCTCCCCGCCAGCACAGGAGCCTTTTCCATGGATGAGTAATTCTTCCTAATTTGGGGGCTCCTTCCTGCGCGGTAACAACCCCGAGCTCTCCTGCCTCTTCCCAGCTGCCAATCTGCGGCAGAAATGTCCCCCCTTTTCCCGGCGGAGGGGAGGAGATGAGGAATCTCTGTTATACAAGCCGGGGTTGGGGCGACTATTTTGGATCCCTCCTTCCTGCCTCCAAATTGCAGCTTCGAATGTGACAAGTTACAAAACACTTGAGTCATTTCTCTCTTGCTGCCTTTTTTCTCATCATCCCTCC